>JAZHPD010000124.1:0-30131 GCA_037575805.1 Lecanicillium sp. G3 | reverse complement strand
AATATTAATATATTTTACCTCCTTATCTTAAATAAATATTAAAATTATTATTTAATCATATTTAAGCTCTATTATTAAGAGAATAATATTATTATTCTTTATATATCTATTTATTTTTCTTATATACTTTAATCTCTTAATATTAATTATTTTAATCTATTAAAAAAGATATATAAATGGTAAATCGAGGATCTTATAAAGAATAATATTATATATATTACGAAAGAGGACTTCTTCCCTATATTTTTCTCTACTTTTAACAAATTAATCACTAAAGAAAATATCTAAAATAATTTTTAAGGCACTAAAATTATACCTTTTAATCCTAAAAAGATTATTTCTATATTAAATATTAAATTTATAATATTAAATCTATAAAACTTATATTTAAGAATAATTAGGTCTTAGGTCTCTAAAATACCAAATATTATAATAAAAATTATTATATAAGCTTTTATCTTAAAAAAATAAATAATCGATCACCTAGATAACTCTCTTACTAAAAATATTAATATATTTAAGAGTTTAGAGAAAGATATAATAATTATTATATATAAGATTATTCTCTTCTATATATAAATATATAATTTTAAGACTATAAATAAGTTAATTAATAAATACCGGCGAGTAAAAAAAACTAGATTATAAGCTAAAAGATCTCTTTCTATATAAGATATAAAAGATTTATTAGATCAAATAGATATAAATGGCCAAATAAAAGATAAAATATAGGCTTATAATAATCACAAGCCTAAAATTAAAAAGGGTATTTATTAATATAACATCTATAATAAGACTAACCATAATATATACACTTATATTATAAATATAGAAAACACTAAAGGAGAGGATTCCAATTAGTTTTAGATAATTTCTCGTATTATAGTTGAATTATTGATGGTTGAAGGCTATAAGGTCTAAGAAGGTGCGCGACTCGCTTGTCTACACGACTCGCTTATCAGTTACGTTATGGAATAACTAAATTAATTCATATGTAATATTCCATATGGACTAATTTTATTCTATACGACAACCATGTATTCTATACATATGAAAATACAACGGAATAATATTGATTCTTTTCAAGTAGCTTTGCAGAGCGCGTGTCGCGCCATTCCATATACGCTCGACGGCAGCGATTCGCACGAAGCTGTCCTTATAATCGAGCCGGGCCACCACCGCTTTAATAGTGCTTCGTGGTCTTAAGACTATGAATTAACTTTTTATTATAATTAAATTTATATTTAAATAATAACTAGTTATCATGAATTGTTCTTCTAAAGTTTTTGATATTAACAACTCTCTTATTATCCCACTTAAATGATGTATAACTAGTTATTAATATGTAAGGCCCAAGAGAATAGATGGTTCCTCTTTAGTCGCAGTTGGGGCTCTTAGTGGTCCATGGTCGAAGCTTGCCCGCTCAATGTTTACTTTAGTAAGTACGGATTTTGCAGCACCGCATCAGAGTTATACAGCGACAAGGTCGTCAAGGCGCCTTCTTTCACAGGGGGAAACTCTACGACCCAAAAACCACTGCTGCTACAAAGGCTGGTCCAGCACTCGTGCTTGCCAGGGCTTCTTCCCCGAAGACATCTCTGCCATGCAGTACACCCATCTCCACCATGCCTTTGCCTTTATCAACCCATCTACTTTCGAAATTGCCCCCATAGCGGACGGAGATATGCGGTCATGGCCACGGCTGCTGGACTGGGCATAAGCTGCTATGTTGTAAATTCATCATCCACAGAACAAGAGGAAACGCAGCCTTTTTAACTTGGCTCGCGAAAAGGTTCGGCACGCGCAAGCCTGAGAAGTTACACGGGGACCCGTACATTGCTGCGCTTCTAATTGCCCTCGCTCAAAAACAACGGGCGAAAGCTGGCGATGAGGAGAGCGCCACCATGATTGCGACGACAAGCAAACTCCGCAGAGTTCATCAACGTTTACACGGCTTGGACTCCACAGGGAAGCTCTGAAAGCTGCACAAGCGGTATGAGCATGTTGCGTGTCGCAGAGTGGTTGTTAACTGGGCAAGGAAGAAGCCAGAGCCGGCACGCGATCTGGCGCGGCTCCTGTGGGAGACTTTGCGCGAACACGGCTTGTCTGGGGTAGAACGTGCGAACCGGAGTGATTAGAGTGTGTAGGCTTGAAGACAAGGTTATTTGGTTACATTCCAAAATCATCGAGCAATTCGTATGTATTTCTGAAGCACTTCTTGGGTTCTTTTGCACAGTGTCCTATCGTTCGTCTGACCGTTGAAGTGCATTGCGCGAGACCACATACATCACTTGTTGTCTATCACCTAGGGCATTGATTGCTTTGTGGGCTTTCAATGCTGGAGTGCTAAGTAGTCAGTGGCCGGTGGTTTACATATCTTCTTTACTCTTTGCACATGCCATTTACACGGATCCAGCTCAATGCGTTTTTCGGTACCGACCAGCACCATGAACTATTCAATTGAGAACCCACACTGGACCTCAAATGTCAAAACCTTTATTGAAAGGAAGCTTCGCTACTGAGATTCTTATAAAATCCTCTCATTTATTCTATCTCCTATCCCTCGTGCCAGGTCACTCTCTAAGAATTACCATCGCAGGTCTAGGGTAAGCCAATCCAGGTGACAGCTTCCATACCAATCGCGAAGATGCTTGGCTTCCCTTAGGCCCCCGCGATATTACGGCCCAGGCCCAAGCATGCCGAAATCTACAAGTTGTTTCAATATCAGCCAATAGCACTCGTTCTAATTTTCACAATTTTGTCCATGGGTGAGACTCTTCACCATATGCGGCGCGTCGCGTCACGTGCAGAGCTCAGAGATCTCGACCCGCTGGGTCAAGCTAGCTTGCAAGCTTCGCGGCATTGAGCTTCAGCAGTTCGGCTCCCATTTGTACCTGTCAGCAAGAACATCACCAGCTGCTCGCCTTGTGCAGATTACCGCAAACTAAAGGCATCGTCGCGACTCCAGGGCGAAGCTTCGAACCCGTCTATCCGAACTGCGCCTCGAAGGCACATGGCGTCATCTTCCTGATTCTACGCGGGTATCGTCCCACCTTCGTATCTACAGCTCCCGACGTTTCGAAGCCTTACGTACGGAATGGCTTCTTTATGTTCAGGTCTTCGGGTATGGTAGCTCTGCAAATCTCTAATTTGGACAATTGAATGCCCTCTAACCGCAAGTGTAGACCGTGTCGGCAACGACTTACCGCGTCTCCCGCAACCCCTCGACAATCCGACCTTCAGTTCTATTACTGCGCAACCGCGACCGCTCATACTATCAAATTCAGCCCAGTCGCTCAAGACTATTCTCACACTCCTCACTTGTCAACAGCGATGGCAGTCCTCGCAGCTCCTCATCACCGGAACCCTCGGAGGATGACGCCAGTGTCAAGACGGCCGAGACGAACGAGTCGCTACTTAAGAAACCCAAGCGAGAGTCTGCGAAGGGCAAATACAACCTGTACGGTGATGACTGGGAAGACTCTGTCGATTTTGCCATCAAGTCGTTCGAGGACCTGCCCCATCGCTTGTTCGGAGTCAACCAGCACATGATCATCAACTATGAGCTCAAGGAGGCGCTGCGCGTTATGCTGCGGCAATTTAACGCACCCATTGTCTATTGTTTTGCTTACGGCTCCGGCGTATTCCCGCAGGGAGATCAGGGCCGCAGCATCAGCGACGCCGAATTCCGCTCAGTGCACCCCAAGCCGCCTGCTGCGCTCGTCAAAGCGCAGAAAGGATCGCCCAAGATGATTGACTTCATCTTTGGTGTGTCACACACTCAGCACTGGCACTCGATCAACATGAAACAGCACAGGAAGCACTATTCCGGCATTGCGTCGCTGGGCTCCGGCGTCGTGTCGCATGTCCAGGATTGGGGCGCCGGCGTCTACTTTAACCCATTCATCGAGATGAACGGCATGCTCATCAAATACGGCGTCACCAGCATTGATAATCTGGTGCGGGACCTTTCAACTTGGGATAACCTATATTTAGCTGGCCGTCTGCAGAAGCCAGTTAAAATCCTGCGCGATCACCCGCAGGTGCGGCTTGCTAATCAGCACAATTTAATTGCGGCGCTGCGCACGGCCATGCTGCTTCTCCCATCGGACTTCACCGAATCTCAGCTCTATAGTACGATCGCTGGACTCAGCTACCTTGGAGACCCTCGTATGGCTCTGCCGACGGAAAATAAGAGCAAGGTGGACAATATTGTCAGCAACAACGTCGTTCATTTCCGTCGCCTCTACGCTCCGCTGGTCAAGACGTTGCCCAATGTCGCTTTTACCGGGCCTTGCCGCTTAGACGATGAGGAATGGGTGCTTGATGAAAACGCAGACAATAAGCTTCAGCAAGATATGGACCCTATCAAGCGCGGCAACATGGTGCGACGGCTCCCCTCGAGTTTCCGCTCGCGTCTCTACTTCCAATACCAGAAGAAATTTGCCATTCCCCGCGACGAGTTCTCCATCATGATGAAGACGACCTCTGACGATGACCCGTCTTCGAACAAACGTCGCCAAGGCGGCGACTTCGATCGCCGGATAGCGGGCGACAAGCCTGAGGAGCTCCAGGCCCTTGTCCGCCAAGTAATCAAGCAGACAGTCAACTGGCCAAGCACCAGTCAGAGCCTGAAAGGCCTCGTCATGGGCGGATGGGGGAGAACATTACGCTATCTGAAAGAGAAATACGACAAGTGGAGCCAAGGAAAGAAGAAGGAGAGCGACAACAAGAAGGCGACGCAGGGCGCGTCGACGCAGGGCGCTGAATCTAAAAACAAGGGAAAGTAAGAATGCAACGATGTGACAGCGGATAGAAAGCTTCTTTCCTGCGAGGGAACTTTCCATGCAGCAAAGCCGAAAGAGGCTGCGGCAGCCCGTTGAGCCCATTTTCCGAGGGAACAGGAACTTTCCACCAAGGAGCGGCCCAAGGCGCACAGGGCGGCCGATGGTGACGTGTCCTTGGCGGAACATTGATAGAAAAAAAGGAACCAGGCAACTGTATCAATATGGAGTTGTATTGTAGAATACGAATAGACAAGAAGCGTATATTCCCGTTACTTCACGTCCAAGTTTATTTGACGAACCCTGCGCTAAATCAGTGAATGCTACGCGCTTCTCTGCGCCGCTGGATATGGAAGTGAAGTGTTTCTAAGCTATTGAACGAGGAAAACGCAGCTGCGCAATCATCAATGAGGTGGGATCGCGATGCAACGGCGGTTCATTTGTTGATGTCTAGCGGGAACCGGTTCAACTTGCCGAGAGGGTGCAGGATGTGGTTTGAGACGCAGTCCAACGAGGTAGATAAGTTGTTAAACAAGGCTCCATCACATTTTCCCAGAGGCCGAATCGAACACGACGACACACATTGGCAAATATGTGATTCGGCTTTGAGCTATGTCAAAAGAAGGAGCTGTTGAGAAAGATCGACAGCTTGCCAAGTGTCTACAGTTGGCGATGGCTGCACTTACACGCTGCTACACAATCATCATGAAGTATATAAAGAGCATGAGATCTCGACGAATTTTGCTAAATTGATTCACATCATCATCCATATAACTCTATTCACAATGAACTTCACCAGTCTTCTCGCCCTCGCCACTCTGGCCGCAGCCGCGCCCGTCGGCAATGAATCTTCTCTCGATGTCAAACTTGAGATGAGCGGCGACTCCGCCGTGACTGCCATCATCACCAATGTTGGCAAGGACAATATTAACCTCATCAAGCCTGGTAGTATGCTCCAGGAGATCGATAACGAAAAGGCCCAGGTCTTCTGTAACAGTACGTTGGATCGCCGCACGGCACATTGTCATCACAGGGAAACTCTAAATTGCAACAGTGGTAACTTAACTCATTCATTTGTTTGCTTACTTAGACAGTGCGGTTGAGTATACTGGTATCGGTGCCATGTTCCTGTTCAACAACCGCACGGAGGCCGACTTCCAGCGCCTTGCTTTCGGCCGGTCGGTCAACACCGCCTTTGATCTAGCCAAGACGCACGACATCTCCGCCAGCGGCAAGTACACCGTCGAGTCGTCAGGCTTCTTCCGCTACGCGGACGAGGGTAAGACTGAGCTCACCGGCCTCGCAACTAGAGTTCGACCTGGGCCTCTTCCTCCTCCACAACAAACCAGTTCTTGATCGTAGCCGTGCCGTCGACGACCGTTTTCCAAACACTATCGACACAAGTGGCGGGGTCCAACGCGTAGCATTTTGGCTTTGGGCTAAGGGGCAGCTTATTCCTGATGTGCCATGTACTCGCGGGACCCTCCGTAACCAGTTCGTCCGTCACCGCCTCCTCTCCCGTCGCAATATCGCGGTCAAAGGTTGCACGCATGAAGATATCGTACGCAGCCTCGGGCTGGTAGGCGGGCACCTCGTGACCCGCCTGGAAGACGCGCGAGAAGCTGTAGTTGCCGTGCTGGCGCGTCATGCCCGCGACGCGGCCGGCGCTGCGGAGCTCGGCGTAGCCAGCGCGCTCAAAAGCCGACCGCCCCGCGTAGGGGATCATGAGGCTGACGGTCTCGCCGCCGACCCAGTTGCAGGCGTAATCGCGGTCGCCGTACATCATGTGCACTTTGATGCCGCTGTCGAGCAGGTAGGCCAGCGCCTCGGTGAAAGTGTCGAGCTCGTCGTGCGTGGTGTCGAATGCGGCGGAAACCGCGACTGATGCCCTGCTAAAATTGACTGGGACGCCAATGGCACCCAGTACTGACTCTTGCATGAGGTATCCGTGCATATGTGGTGGTGGGAAAGGGTCCTGCTTGGGGTGGGCAATGTCCATCCAGGCCGCTTGGCCATTCTCCAAGTATACCTTGACGGCAGAAGATTGACATGACTCTTCAATATTGCATATCTCGGACCGTTTTGCCGAGTATAGCTTGCCTTTGCCGGAACCGGCTTTTTGCTTGATCTTGTCCTGGCAGGCAGTGAGCTGGTCTTTGCAGCCGCCTGGTCTGGTATGATTGTGCAACAGCTCATCGTAGATGGACTGATTGAAGGCTTGGATTCCATAAGTCTAGATAGAGTTGGTTAGTATACCCGATAAGCTTTGCATTCCTGATGAGCTGCTTACATTGTTGAAAGGGAATGTGATGTATGACTCTTCTTGCGCGACACCGTCTATCCAGCCGTTGACGATACCAAGAGTATCGAGATGGAGGTAATGGGCATGCTCATCATCAAGCTCACCCCTTGCAATCCTTTCGTTCTGTTGCTGGAAGAATTCGAAAAAACCTGGGCCGTAATGTCCGCCGTAGCTCTCGGACCAAAGACTGATTCGGTCGTTCGCTGGCTTGTAGTGCGGAAACTCGCTAAAAAAGGACTGCGCAAAGTGCCAAAGCGCGTGGCCGGCATGGCGAGTGCTGTCTGCAGTGTGGCTGCTATTCTGACTGCTAAAAGTGCCAATCTTGAATGTATTGTTGGTCTTTGGTGCGCTGTCGGAAAAGTCTGCCGGAACGGGGAACATAAACTCCCCTAGGTTGACCGTGCAATTCGTCGGCACATCGTAGGAGAAGCCGACCTGGTTCGGCTCATCAATGTAAATCATGTTAACCTCATTATTCCAGCTCCATGGGTTCAGAGTCGTCGTCTCAGAATCGTCGTTGACGAAGCAGGGGCCGTTCTCCTGTAACAGGCCCATCATGGACGAGCCGCCCGGGCCGCCGTTTAGCCATATTGCGAGCGGTGCGTTGGTCGGATCTTTCCGCGCCTCAAAAAACCAGAAAAACCTATGGAGAAATAAGACAACTGCGCTCGCCAGTGACCTGGAAGTTGGGACGGTGGGATAAGTGTCTCACGTATTAATGGGGTAATCCTGGGCGAGCCCCTCCTCACCGTCGAGATAACCCGGCGGCAGGTGAACATGACCGGCATAGGACTTGACGCCGGGGGTTGTTTCACATATGCCGGGCTAGCATCGTGCGTCAGTAACAGATACCGGAGTCAGGAGCGACGCACGTTGATTAGGGAGAGACCTCTTTGAATGAGATGGCTACACCATCATGGAACTTGGATTTGATTACAGTGACGCCCTCAGAAGACGGTGGGAACTGCGCTTGCGCCAGAGACACCAGCCCACCCGCTATGAGGGACGTGACGCGCATCTTCATGTCCGGCCGGCAGGTTTATCGGCACGCAATACTGAATGCGGCGTACTTTCCGTTGCGCGTCGAGAATTTAACAGAGGCGAGAGCGAGTCAAGGCCAGTCGGTGACGATGGTTGATACAGAGATGGACTTTAATTCTCATTCTAGATTCTTCACACTTCACATGGCAACTACGGGTACACCATCCGCTATTTTTGGCGCTCAAGGTACTTTTGGTTGGTTAGCGCATTAACGAGGTTGCTGGAGGATCAAGAGGATGTAGAAAGAAGCAAATGCACGATTGACTACTCCGTATACACTGCGCATAAAAGGCTTGTGCAGGTGCAGAGCTTCTGCGACTGAGAAAAATATTTAGTCGAGAAGAGCTTGGCCTGTATGTAAGTATGTATGTATGTACGTAGCGAAACCGCAGGTTGCAACAGAAGAGGGGGGGGGGGGGAGGGGGGAGGGAGAGAGAGACGCGCGACGGCTGAATATCACAGTTTAGGCTTTTCATGCCCTGCGGAATAATATGCCAGAAGCTCTCTCACCCGCGTCCGGCTGACGGTGGACTTGCCCATACGCATGATTGTGGACAAAACTCTATGCGACTATTGCCCGAAGAATTGTTGTTACTGGCGCAACGGCCACTGGCGAGGAGGGAGGACGCGAGGGCGAAAAAAATAAAAAATTGAAAAAATTACCCGTCCAGAAGGGCTGTGATAGACCTTCCTGTCCCGGGCGGGTATCTCGCGAGCTGTTGATAATGTGCCCGGCTCTTTGGGATGACTGTGAAACATGGCTGCTCTTCGCCCCTCTCAGCCAGCCACTGTCTCTCCGACAGCTGTGCCTGGCGAGCAGCAGCAGATCTTGCAGCATGCGACGGTGAGAACGACGCTTGGTTGTTTGTCAACCACGTTTTTCTGGACCCGAGTGCCCCCTTAATCTGTACTCCGTACGTAGTCTGATGGGTAAGTTTTAAACCCCCGTAGGTACCAATTTGAAGCTATTCCCAAATAGGTGATTTTTTATTATCGATCAAAACCTCGTATGTACTACGTACTAAATCCTAAAATTGCCTAACGTTGAAAAGAGGTACCTAACAGGGGTGTAAAACTTTCGCCCGAGACCCAGTAGTTACCGCGACATGCATGCGTGGTGCCTGGAAAGGTATGCGCATGTAGAGGTCGCCGTAGAAGGCACTGTAACTACCATATCCGACGCTGGTGCTGGGGGGAGGGAGGATTCGTTTCTCTCGTACCATCGGATCCCGGCCGAGAAAAACTGACGTAGCAAAGGCAGCTGAATAGCCACCACTTGTCAGAGTAACTATTTACACAGCTCGATCGAATGACGCAAAGCTTATCCCGTCCCCCATTGGCAAGGCTCGTCCACTTCGAGGGCCGGGATAGGCCTGCCTGGAATGCCTGCAGTAACTGGAGCTGGGCTGTTATCTGTCACTAAGTATCACTTTATTGCTGCTGATGCTGAGGTCGACCCCAGCCTGTACCATGTACTCCTTCCTCTGTAGTGTAGGTGGCAAAGCAGGTAAGGTTGGTTGCCGTCGAAAAATGCCATGTCCAGCTACTGCTGCTCGCCAGCACACACCACACCGGTTACACGGGGTACTCCGATGGCGGACCCTTTGCGTCTGTTGGGTTTTACTCGACAGTCACGTTTTCGGCACTTGCATTGTCTCGGGGGTTTGTCATATGAGTCGTGCAGAGCGTCTGTGCCAATACAGCGTGAGAGAAAAATGGCGAGCTAGTTAGCTAGGCGGCCGTCAGGAAAATACACTGGGGAGGTCAATGAATGAATTGGAAGCCACCGACCGACCCTTGGCTGCGGCTGGGTCGTCCCCTGGCAGGTTTCCGTAATTATACGGGCCCTCTACGGAGCGGACAAGGTAGGTGATCGGCAGGTATTCCATCGCATCTCGGAGTGTCATCGCACCGCACCGTGGAGCGAACGGACTCGCTAACGAGACGGTGCTGTGACCTCTGCGGTGCGGTGAAACGGCGAGGGGAGCGGAATTGGTCTTGGGTCATTAAGTGGTGGGTGCTTCATGCAGGATCGTAGATGGATGCGTCGTGGCTCGTCGTCTCAAGCTCGACCAGCGACGAGAATAAAACAAGAAAGAAGGCCTGTCCGTCACCGCTAGCGCCCTACGAGTGCCACCAGCGTGCCGGCTTGGTGGTTCATCTGTGTTCCTCGGGTTTTGCGAATAGTGACGCCACTCCTCGTAAACCGGCCAGAGCTCTGTCCATTCGCTGCCTGCACCGTAGGACTGCGGTGGCTTCGCTTACGACGGACGTGGACATGGACAGACGGGCACCGCTAAATAAAGGCAGCATGCCGGGCACGTTGAACCTGTGAAAGCCATTGGCCGCCGGATGCAGACGCTCGTCCCCATTGATGGGTCAGGGTAAGCCACAGCAGTTGATTAATTCAAGCGACCCAGCCATGCCGTCAAGTCAATATTGCAATTGGACAAAAACGGCCAGTCTCTCTAGAGGCGGGATAGCTGTTGACAGCTACATGTAATCAACCAACTAGTCACGTCAACTGGCCCTTCCCGCTCGAGCGGGAGGCTTGCAGATGGACCTCGCCGCCGCCCGACCGTGTGGCTCTCAGGCACACCTCCCGCGACTCATATCACACATACAGCCGCTAACCCGTTAGTCTGCGAGCAGCCAACCTATCACCGTCATTGTCTTTGATTCATTTATCACTGGTGCGCATGCATCGTCCATATTCCGAATATAAACTGCCTGACAAGTGGACTAGCCGGCCGGAGTGCAGCTTGGCTCAACACCCAATCCAACAATTCCGAGGGCCAGTGTACATAGTTCAGTAGACTGCTTTCAGCGAGTCCAAGCGGTGGCAGCGTTCGGTGCATGAACTTTGCCCGATACGCGCGGTCCGTGAGCCCTTCTAGCGTCACACTAGGCGAGGACTCGCCGTAGCAAAAACGTGTCAGATGGCACTATTCGCAACGCTGGACTGCCTGCGTCCTGCAAGAGAGAGACCCCTGCCGCCAGTCCTGATGCTGGCCTTGACTCTTCTGAGTGTGAGGTCCGTCTTGACAGTTACACACACCTTCTTCTTCTGCCCTGGCATTGTCATTTGCTGGATAGTATGCCTGTCACATCTGCGGCAGGCCTGGCGCCCCCTCCCCTCCAATCCAATTGACGGACAAGAGACATCTGCAGCAGCCGAGAGGCTGGCTTGTCTTGTCTCTTCTCGAGAGCCATTGGTGATCCTTGTCGCTCCGTGAAAAGCCACTTTCGCGTCCGTGTGGAACAGAGACCCAGTCCAGTCCCCGCAAGCTCCTTGCCTCTGTTCAATTGCATTGCTCTGTCGCTCTCTCCACAGCCAAACTGCCACCATACTGGTTGGCTGGGCCTACGTAGAAACAAACCTCTTTTTTTTCTGGTTATCGCATCCGTGGGGAGCAAGTCCGGCTCCCGACCGGCTTCTGCTTTGTAAGGAGCCCTGGTTCTCCGGGGAGGGACAGCCAGGCTACCTTCGGCTAACTGCATGTGCAGTGCTTTCCAAGCGGCCCGGACTCAGTTCCCATGCATTAACTAGAATACTTCTTATACCTCGTGGTCTTATTCTGTGGCTTTCTTGTGCATGTCGTCGCCTGCATACGCCGAGCCGGTTGGGCCACCGCTCGCCACATAACTACTGCCTGCTGCCACTGGCTGCTGTTGGTGGCCGGTCACGCTGGCTCTCGCTAACAATGCAGGGGCCTCACTTGCTACACTGGCCGTGAGAGTCTGTCCTCACCAACCTTGTGGTGGACTAACCCGGAAGCCCATCCAATCCACAATGGGAGGCCCGGGAGGGGACGACTACGCATCTGCACTGGCAAAGTCTATCCGTGCCAAGTCCCACCCACCAGTAAAGTTAGTGGTGGGACGAAACGCGAAGGACAGGGCCAGGGAAGCGCAGGACAAGGACTGAACTGTCCGTAGATCGTGTTGTATGTGTGGTGTACTCTACGTATATCCCAGGCCATATCTACCCGCCCTTGTGCACCACCCCCGCGCGTTACTGTCCTGCTTCCCTTTTTTGTCCAACTCTGATTTATATTAAAGCTGTACCCGCGTCTCCTCCGCCCATCTGCTGGCGCCCGGTCCAGGTCGTACAGATATCACCCTGGCGGAGATATAAGTGTGCAAGAGTCGTGCGCATGTGCTCGACGTAGTTTTCAGCGAGCCATCTACACGCGGTGCATTTTGGCCCTCATGGCAGTTCTCTCTGGCTAACATCATGGGCTTCCTCACCTTTCTTAATCGAAGGCGGAGCGATACGCCTTTGACGACGACGCCTGCACTCTCACCTAGCCCATCTAGTACGATTCCTTGCTCGCCTCGCTGCGCTGCCTACGTATGCTAATTCACGCTCTCAGTTACAGATCAACTCTCAGCCGCTTCTGCCCCCCGGAAGCTTCGGAAACGCGGCGACCTCGAAACACTCCGCCGTACCGAATCAGCAAACGATCAAACTTCTACTTCGAACGAAACGCCAATTCAATCTCCCATCCCGACCTCCGCGCAGACACCAATCCTTAGACAGGGCCGCATACGCAGCCTCAGCAGCGAACCATGGCAGAGCGACTCGAGGCCCGGCACGGCACCCTATGGTAGCAGCACAACCGGCTCGATATCTTTCTCCAACTCGGCCAGGCCACTCTCGATTAACTCCTCGCACTCGGATTTGGTCGTCTCAAAGCGATGCATCACCCCCGAGTCTGGCATGTCCCTGGGACGATACGTCGACCTTCTCGACGCGCACGGACAGATTGGGCCCTCAGATTTCAAGGCCAGAATAAAGGCCTCCGGCTCACGCGACTACGGCGAGGACGTTGCCGAGCGCAATATTGGCCAAAACGGATTGATCCTCAGCAGCCCAGCCGTGCAGAATTTCTACGCCACCCAGGTCGTACAGGTGGTACCGAGGCGTCAGAACACGGGTCAAACCCGTCACCGAAAATACGCCAATAAAGAGGTAATCCTTGAGCAACCCGAGGGCGAAGAACCAATATTCCGCCCGAGCTCCCGCGCGTCGAGCGTATTTACGACCAAGTCCACGCCCGCCACCCACCTTCGCGCTGTTCCCAACTTTGAGAGTTCCCGGCTCGGTGACCTGCAGCAACCTGGTCTTACAAGACTAGGCTCTGCCCGCAGTACGGTGTCCTCAATCGGCCAATTAAAGCTCGAGCCGGGAACACCAAAGACTACAATTACTTCTGAGGGCGGTGATGCGTTCCCGCCCTCCATTCCCCGATTCCGCCGTGCCGAGGATACGAGCCCTTCGCGATCTCCTCCAGCTCTTGGTTCTGTGCGACGAGCCAGACAATCTATTGGCAGTTTTGATGCCCGTAGCCTGAACCGGATGCTTGGGGCAGTTCCAGACGAAGACCTTGTTGGGGACAACAATATATGTCCTGGGCCCATCGTTCGTACGTGTATATGCTCAGGCCACACTAACTCATCCATACTAACATTTGTTACAGGCGGACAATTGAACTCCTCTGCTCTTGCACGACAGCATCTCTCAATGGAAAATATTAACCTGTGGAAGCAGTCTCTCGCCCAAGTGGATGAAGATGCCGAGTCCGCTACAACAGAGCGCGCAGTCGATGGCAGCTCATCGCGACGACAATGGTCAATCACCTCGACAGAACCAACTGAGCCGTCCGACGCCTCGAGTCTCTTCAATGGTCGTCCTGCCAGCCGTGGCACAGCAAACACATCCGTGGACATTCGCTCTCTTATGGAGCTCGATGAGAGGAACAGCGACAAGACGAGACCCAGCTACGACACTGACCGCGTTCAGGTCGGCGACGATGTCGACGTTGATTCATTGTCCATCACGACTGATGGCTCAAACGTTGAATCATTCATGGAGAAGCGCAAGCGCCGAGCCACCAGCGAGGATGAAGCCTTGATATTTAACGAATCTGGCTTCTTCAGTGGAGGTGGCGCTCTGCCTGGCCTCTTTGACTTCTTCCAGGTCATGCCCGCTTCAATACCTGAGGAGCCGGCTGAAGACGAGGGAGAATCTACCAAGTCACCACAGCCTACGTATCGGACGAGCCCATCACTGCGGACAATATCACCAAAAAAGGGCCAGCATGGGCCTCAGTTCAGAAGCCCATCGCTAAGAGTCATGTCGCCAAAGACGTGCTACCTCGAGCCGCAGTTAACAAATGCCTCCCTGCGAACACTCTCACGCCACTCGACAGGCTCTTCGCTTAATACGCGCTTACTCAAGTGCAATCTTGAACCTGCATCGACCTCGGGCTCTACAGCCGACAAGCTCGACGAACTGGTCGCTAGTCCCGTGCTCGGCGCAGAACAGAAGCCAGTTTACGAGGCTGGGGAGGAACCAGAGCTCGAACCTGTCCAGACACTGGTGCAGCAGCTCGGCAAGCTCGAGCCCCAGGGCAAGGACCTCGAGCCGCAATCCGGCCGGCTCCTCCAGGCGCCCCTCAACGCGGACCTGCACCCTGCACTCCTGTCCCCCGCCCGCGACTCCGAGCCCGAGTCGGACCACGCCCCCGAGCGCGAGCTGGAGCGCGAGCTGCAGCAGGAAATCGACGCCGGGGGCGCCACCACCGTCCCCGAGGACGACGACCGTTGCTCCTCCGTCGTCACGCCCGAGTCCATACCGAGCTCCTTCGTGCCCAAGATATACCTGACGCGGCGCCAGCGCCTGCTCGCCCTCGGCTTCGACTACGAGACCGACGACGAGGAGCTCGCCGCGCTGGACAGCGACCTTGACGCACCAGAGAAGGAGCCCAAGAAGCACGACGACGAGGCCGAAGGGGGCAGTCTCGGCAGCCCAATGAAGCTCAGCATCGTCATCGAATCATTGGCAAAGACCAATGAGCGCATCGCGAGCGAGGCGGCGCGCAGGCGCAAGGAGGCCAAGAAGTTGATCCGCGACAGCGGCCCACGTGCTCGCCTCCGCCGCGTCGCGACGCCGCTAGAAGAGATCGACGGCAACCTGGCGGATGTTGAGTAAACAAAGGCTTTCTTTCGTGCGGCCTTTGTACGACGACATTGGAGGAGGAACGTGGACGATGAAAAGACATACCCAGCAACTTTGCGACCAATAGCTAACGACAATCACATTCTTTACTCGAGGGACGGCAAGATTTTTTTTTTCTTTCTTTTGTTACTTGGAGTTTATCTCTTTTTGTGAGATTTTATAATTATCTGGCAGACTTCATCTGTGTGATGTATAATTATGGGATTCACGCAGCGGGTTCAGCAACACACCACAACGGGCGGCTTTTTACTTTTCTCACCTTTTTCTAGCATGGATGGATTTTCAAATTATTTTGATTTTTATTTTATCTTTCTTCTTACTGTTATGGGACGATAACGGCGCGCTTTTCGGACAGGCGCCAAGGGTTAGCTAATAGGATATCATTCACGCTGCTGGGATTTGGGGAAAGCATTAACCAGCTACAATACCAATTTCTTTTGAATCATTAAATTTGATGCTTGCATAAAGGAGAGCTGGCGTTGATCATATGATTCGTAGGCCCAGATTGGGCGCAACCCCCTTGCCACGCCATGTTGCCATTGATACCACAAATAGCCTCTTTTCTTTATTGTTACCGTCCCCCTGGAAACGATTGATTAACTTCCGAGACAACAAAGAATAAATCTGTAGTCTTTCTCTGTCAACTCAGTCTCGGCTGGCGGCATTCCCGCCATCACAGTCGCACATCATTTCGCGACGGAACGCCTCCCGGGGCAGGGCGTCCAGCGCAGCCAGCGCCATCGCCGCGACCCTGCCCTTGGCCTCGATCCCGCTGTCCCCTTTGGCGTGCCATCGCACCTCGCCGTGTACGAGCAGCGCGCACACGCAGTCCGTCTCCGTGAGGGCCAGCGCACCCGTTCTGCTCTCGCAGGGCATCTCCGACACGCAGAAGCGCCAGCTGCTGCAGCCAAAGTGGCGCTGGAGCCGGTGGGCCGCCTCGGTTACGACGTGGCCAGGCCCCAGGGCGTCGTAGCCACTCATGCCGTCGGCACCCTCGAGGTAGGGACGGACGAATCGGTCAAAGAAGCCCCTGACAACACCGTAGTCGTAGCTAGAGTCCACAAACATGGCCCCCAGCAGGGCTTCTACGACATCAGCGAGCAGCTTAGGGGGGCGGGTGGCCTGCGTCCAGTAGCTATAGTTGGGGGAGGGGCGCTTGGCATCTCCAGGAACAGTGCGTTCGGCGTCGGCGTCGGCGGCCGCCTGGTCCCTGAGATGATGGAGTTTGGCTTCGAATGAGCTGATGAGCCCGGGTACCTGGGCGTCGGTGGAGAGAATCTCGCGCTGCAGGTCCAGCTGCACGCAGAGGAACCCGAGGAACTGGTTGCCGCAGACGGCCATCTTGTGCTCAGTCAGCCACTGCGGGCCGGCGTCTGGGTATTCACGAAAAAGAAAGTCGACGACAACCATGTCGAGCAGGGCGTCGCCGAGGAACTCGAGCGTCTGATAGTTGGGGATCTCCTCGGCCCGGTACGACGGGTGAGTAAATGCGCTGCGCAGCAGCAGAGGGGACTTGAACCTGTAGCCTATGATATCCTCTATCCTGTCCACGGCGGCGCGCACGCTAGCCGATGCGGTCGCGGTGTGCCAGTTCGGGGCCACGAACGCTGCATAATAGTCTGAAAAGCGCGACTGGGTATGGTTGGCATTGTTGACGAATTTGGTGACCGCTTTGACCGCCTCGTCCATGTCGCCCTCCTCGCGGGCCAAATATGCCGCCCCGATGACGGCTTCGCAGACATCGGCAATTGTCTTATCGGCGAGGCTCTGAGCGAGGGCGGCCTTGGCGGCCTTGCCCCTGGCGAGCCGGAGGTTGGGATACCATGTGCGCTTGTCAAAGTTTCCGGTGCGGATATACGTCTGTAGGTTCAGCTCGACGGCGGTGTTGAAAAGGTTCTTGTTGCACACCAGGAGCATCCGGTCGACGTGCTGCTCAAACTCGCTCGCGCGGGCGTCGCGTGTGTACAGGGCGATGGTCGTGGCCATCTTGAGGAAAGTATCGCCCAGAAACTCGAGGCGTTCGTAGTTGCGCGGCACGCCTTGGCGCTCGCTCTGGGCGACCTCTTCCACGTCGTCGACATCCACCTCGCTCTGGGTAAATGCCTCCAGAGCGAGGTGGGCGGGGATGCATAAACCTAGAACGCCACATGCCTCCAGTGCGATCAATGCGGAATCGAGCCGGTATAGAATAGACGGGAGCAGCAATACGCTGCGGACGAGGCCCGCGGGGATCTGGGAGACCTTGAGATGCTGCAGGGTGATGTGGCAGGCCTGCCCGGGCTTCGCGGCGTCGGAATTGTGCTCAGTGAGAAAATCGCGCCGCAACGATAGGAGGACGGCGTTGTAGACGGGCTGCGCAGCATCAAAGTGCAATTTGGGCCGGGTGTGCGGCCACGCGCTGCAGCTGTACTGCATGATGGTCTTCTCTGCCAGAGCGTAGCCGCGACATTTGAACTCGGGGGCGCCTGGGGGCGTCGGGTCGCTTGCGTGCAAAGCCGGATTCACCGCCGTAGTGATGAACTTCCTCGATCGATCATAAATGTCGACGACAAAGTGCTCCGGGCCCTGTCCATAGTGGGCGGAGCTTGCATCCTTGGTCCGGGTTGCATAATCGAGGGTGGCCCAAGCAATAGCACCCTCGGTCTTATGAACAGGGAACGGTGAAGAACAAGGAGCGACGTAATATGGCAGTTCATGGGCTTGAACATCGAATGACTTGCTAAATACGTCGTCGAATACTTGCAGAGTGAATGTCGCGAGCATCTCTAGCTGCTCGGAAGAAATGGCCAGGCCGTCACCAGGGGCGAGCTTTGCCTGTACAGATACTCCTTCCCCTAGAAACAGCCGTACAGGCTCAAGGTCAGGCATGCGCTGCCGTGTCAATATTACGAGTGGCGTTTTCATGCCTCCGGCATCTTGCAGCTGCAAAAAGGTTGGGAACAGCTCCGAGGGCGCATGATCTGGCAGCGCAGTCCACATTGCGGGCTTGATCAGCAGATGGTATTCCTTTTGTTTTTTCGAGCTCAGTGCAAGCCGCGCATTCCGCATCTTGGGAAGCTTCTTCTTGAACGTAGGCTGCAGGTTCTTATTGATGTAACCCATCTCGAGCAGTCGCACGCACGCATCGTACGCCGCAGCGCTCCTCGCCCGTATCTTGCTGCGCTCGACTGTCCCAGGCGTTGACTGGAACGGCGCGGCCTCTGGCAGCACGATCCAGCAGACAAAGTTGCTGCCCGCGCCGGCGACCATGTAGTCGGCCACGGGGCTCGTGTTAGCCCCCTGCGCCAGCGACGAGACGAACTTGGCCAGCACGGCCATGCTGTTGTGTAGCGAAAGCGTGCCGCTGCCACCGGCGTCGTCTGCTACTACCAGCTGCTTCTCTGCTGGGCGTTCGTATAACTCAACCTTGCGGTCCGCGGGCAGCGACTGGCAGAACTGGCGGAGGGACTGCGCGCTCCGGGTGACGTGCAGGTGCAGGCGGGTGTGGCGGAGGTTGTCCTCCTCCATCATGGTCACGTAAACGGAGGACGCCTTGCGGGCGCGACCGCGGGACTGTATGTACTGGATCGCGGAGCTGCACATGTCGAAGCGGATGACGAGGTCGCAGGCGGGTATGTCGAGGCCCTCCTCGGCGACGGACGTGGCGAAGAGGCAGTTTGTCTCGCCGTGGCGGAACGTTTCGAGCCTCATCAGGCGGTCGCGCTGAGAGAGGCTAGTTATCGAGGTTGTCCTTCCCAGGCCGACCTGACAAATTAGCGAAAGCGCATGCGCAGTATATGTCATCTGACACAACGTACCATGAAGTCGGCAATCATGCCCGGAGGAGCAACGCCAGGCTGGTTGAAGAAGTCTGCCAGCAGCCTTGCTGTAAACTGTGTTTCCACAAACACGATGCATTTCGTTGGTTGGTTGTCTTCGAAGTTCTCGCGGAGTATGTTGCAGAGCACAGCGAGCTTTGATGAGGCGGCGGCGTTGTCTGTTGCCAACGTTGCGGGCTGTTGGTGGTTGAGCAGCGGACGCAGCCTTTCCAGAGACTCAGAGGCTTCGTCAAAAGAGTTGTAATTGAAGTCGAGTTTTCCTTCTTTGCCCGACTGCACTGCGATGCTCTTCATTGTAGAGTCGGTCAGCAGGACCTGCCAGAAACGATCCGCACACCAGGGACCAAGCTTGGAGCCCAGCTCCACGGATTGCAGAACAAAGCGCTTGAGCTGCGGCATATGGACGGCGTATTCTTCGACCAGTCTGGTGAGCTCTGTGTATGAATCTTCTACGCCTTTTAATCTGGGGTATGTTCGCACTCTCTCCACCTGGTTCCGTTTGGCCCAGGACGCCTCGAGGACCTCGTCTGACACAGTCGCGATCTCGCTACACATGATGCTTTCCAGCTGTCGTACAGCCTCTTGCAAATCATGATCTTGTGTGTCAACGGGCGACGCCGTGAGTCCCAGGATACGTGGCTTTGCCCCGTTGTTCCGAGGATAGTGCCGCTTCATGATGCTCGCGTACGGGTGATTCTTTTTCGCGTGGTGCGCCTCGTCGAAGATCAGGAGATTGATCTGACCCATATTTATAAAGCCGTTATCTAGACAGTCAAGCAGGATCTGTGCGGTGCAGACGACGATCATGTTCTCAGAAAATTGTGTGTCCCAGTAGCTCTGTTCTTGCTGGATGGGCTGCGTGTCGCCGAAGAACTTGATGATGGGGAAGGGCAAGTTGGCGCGGACGACGCGGTACTGTTGGAGGCAAAGAGCGATCTTGTCAACGACGAAGAAAGCTGTTTTTCGGGGGTTGTTGTTTGCGCGGTCTTCAAGCTCCTGCTCGAGGACGTGGCGGAGGAGCATGATGGCGATGAGTGTTTTGCCGGAACCTGTGCGACGACGTTAGCTCTCCTTCCCGAGTCCAAAGCGGGAGTAGTGACTGACCTGTATCGAGGACGACGATGGTGTTCTTTTCTTTCGCTCTTTGGAACAGCTCGTTCTGATACTCTCGCGGAGTAACCGTCAGCGACGACGGCGCAGCTCCGATGTTCTCCAGGTCGTCCAATTGGGGGGATGGCCTCTCGATAGAGGCGCCATCATCGTCTTGCCTATATTGCTCCTCGAGCCAGCTCTTGAAGACGTCTTCTTCTTTCTGACGCTTCTTGGACTTTGGTCGCGGTGTTGGCTTGTCGGCGTCGTTCATGCTGGCTGTTTGCGCGGTGATGCGAGGGTCAATGGCTGGCAATGCACGTTTTTGAAGATATTATGGAATGCTGCTCTCTCGAAGACTAGTTGTAATACCTAAGAAGACGCAACTGCGAGTATCCGTGGTTGTGTGGTTTGCCGTTTGTAGGCTCCATTCACTGATGCGAATGGCAGAATCAGAGCTTTTTGATGCCCGGCACCTGGCAGATATCGCGGCCCGTTTGCTTAGCCATAACATGAGTATGTGAAGCCAATTCCATGTAGATTCAATCGTGATTTCATTAGATAAACGTAATCTCGTAAAAACGCTGCGTCAAATGCATCCGTATGCCCATCCGGAAGCAATTACGTACCCCAACTCATTCACCACTTAAAGCTCAAAGAATATCCCCAAATACCTTTTTAACACGCCAGAAATCTCAATAAATGCTTCCCAAAGAACTCACTGACCACCCTTTATCAAAACCTCTGCGCAGTCCGCCATCCCCGCGTACATTGCCTTTGTCGCCCTGTCCGCCAGCACCGCTGCGGCGATGGGCTTCTCCGAACACCCGCGGTGCATCCTCTTCATCTCGTTGAATTCGTTGCCCAGCGCTACGAGTGTCGTCTGCGCGTCGGGGAGGGTCTCGTAGGGAAAGGCTGGCACGGGCCGGACGTTGCTTGCTTTGAGGGCGTAGCGCGCGACGCGCGCGACGCTGGCGAAGCGTGCTTCGCCGACGGTAGGGGAGTACGCTGGTATTTTGACAGTTTCTGTTTCCTCGTTCTCAGGCTTGAGATCTTTCGGTGGATGAACTGAACTGCCAACTTTGCCGCGTCTGGTGGGAGGGCAAGGCGCGGCTTTCTTGAGCTTCTTCCTCGGCCGCGGGGTATAATCGCTGTCGCTGTCGTCTCCTTGATCTACCTTGTACTTGCGCTTGATCCGTACAAGGCCATTCTCTCCGAAATTGTTCTCCGTTTTGCGAAGATGCTCTGTAACGAGGTCGGTTCGCCGGGTTTCTTCGATAATCGGGCTGAGTGGTCTCTTCGTCTTGAGTGTGACTTTCTTGACTTGCTGTGGTGTCGAAACCGGGTAGCACTGGTTTGCACTGGATCCTGTTGGGCATGAAGCCAGGGCTGCAGACTCTTGAATCGGCGTCTGTGTCTCTGGTAGAACTGCTAAAGCTGCCTCGACAAATTTTGGACTCGCAGGGTCGACGCTGGACACGCTTGTGTCCATGCTCACATCAGACTCGTCGCTGCTATCTTCGCTCATCGCTTCGTAGCTGTCGCACTCGACGTGGCTCCCGAGAAGAGCAGCCTCTCCACCTTCCCCATACGCCGACTCGCCGTCACTCTCCTCGATAGGCAGATCTCGCTCCAGAATTCTCTCGTCAAGGACAGGCGGGTATCCAAGCTCCACGGCCGTCGCGATGAGTATTCCTTCGATTGTCTCAGGGCGGCTTGTCGCCGGGTCTTCGGCGGGATCGTGGCCCATGTAGGGACCTTTGTAGGCGCAGCGCCAGCAGCATGTCTCCTGGTTGGCGTGCTTCTCGCAGAGAGGGACATCGCCGAGAGGGAATGGAGACTCTGTCGGACTTGAGCAAGATGCATTGGAATCTGGGAGCGATGCGCTTTGTTTAATGGCTGCCCATTGGTCGAGAAGGTATTGTGATAGATCGATGGTGTCGTCTGCCATTCTGGGTGCGATGAAATGGGTAGGATGGGAGGGAAAGGAGGTGAGAGATTCGCGCTCGCGCATAGGTGATTGGGAATTTATAGTCGAAGGAGAAGATGCTTCAGGCAGCAACTTCGTCGACTTGCATATCCATCGACGCGCAGAAGCTCGCGCATGTAGCGCGCAGCCCAAACGAACATCGCCAGCTGGCAGAGGAGACCGCTAATGGGCAAACGGAGCTGCAACCGCACAACTGCGCACTGCTAACACCACGCGCGACCACATGGGCGACTGAGTATATACGGATGCGTTTTATTATGATATACCAGCTGTTTCCAAGCTGAATGGTTTATATATACGTACCATGGAGCCACCAGCTCGACCGGCTCATGCCCTGCTGCCCGCCTGGCCAGATGAAATCCCAAAAAACGCCTCGCCATGCATAAAACAAAAAAAATGCCAACCGTCCGCTACTCCACGTCCATAAAGGGCACAAAGGCTTCTCTCCCCAGGAACCTGTCGGTATCAGAAGCCACAGGGGCGCCGTCACTTTCCGCATGCATCGTCACGTCCATGTCGTCGTGGCCGCGCTTCGCAAGCTGACACGCAGGAACCGTCTCGGTGGTATCTATGCAGGCAGAGACGTCGGCTTTGGCGCGCAGTATATCCTCCCAGGTCTGCAGCATACGCTTGACGTCCTCGTCAAAGGTACAGCAGAAGCGCTGGATGCTGATAAACTGCACGACTTGCTGCATCGAGACGCCGTACAGCGCCATTATGTACGCAGCGACGAGGGCAGCGGACCTATCGTTGCCCGTGTCGCAAGTAATGAGGATGTTTCCGACGCGCGGGATCGTGGTGGCAGTCTGCTTCTGGTTGGACACGGCCACCATGTGCTTGTTGAGGTTGCCGATGATCTGGGGAAGGTCGTGGATGAGCTGGTACAAACTCTCGATGTTGACGTAGTACGCCTCGATGCCGCAGGCCTCGCACGCCTTGTCGACGCTCAGCAATCGCGTGGAGCCCATCCGCGCGTCGCGCACAACAACAGCCATGGTGATGCCATGATCCTTGATGTATGCGTGGTCGCGTATCATGCTCGTCGGTCCGATGGACACAAAGTCGAGGATGGGCTGCGCCTGGCGGCGCTGCTCGTAGGACCACGTCGCGGCGAGGTCCTCGGCCGTCTGGGTCTTGGAGCGCGTGACGGTCTCCAGGTCCTCGCGCGACAGGCCGATGGCGTAGAGGTTCTGCGCCGAGGGCTTGAGCGTCCAGCCATTGATGCCCGCTTCGCTACGCGGCCCGATGGGGATAGGGATGTACGGCGGGCTCGGGGGGCGGCGGGAGTAGGGCGCCGTCGGGGTGGCAGCCCTGTTGGAGAGGGCGGGGATCGGTAGCGCTGGCTGGTTCATGGCGCTGTGTTGGTGTTCTGTATTGATGTCGAGTTGGGCGCAAGTTGCGGCGGAGGAGAGGCGAGAGGCGTTGGATAGAATTCCCCGCAATGATTGAGCTAACAGCTTCGAGCTCTCTCGGTCGTGGCGGATATATATACGCGGCACCTAGAAGAAATGCATAGACGTGATACCGTGGGCCATGACGGTTGTATGTTGGACGGGGAGCCGGCGTCGCAAGATGCAGAGTGCGTGAATGCAAAGTGCGGGTGGGATGCGCCTCCTGCAGCCGAGGTGGCGGGCGCGGGGGCAAGCAGCCAGGCAACAGGCAGGCGAGGCTGCACGCAGAAGGGGAGGGTTCTTGCGGAGGTACCTTTAGCGTAGTGAACGGCGTACTGTTGTGGTATTATGTTGGGTGCGACATACGCGGGGTAAAGGGTTTTATGTAAACAATTTCAGCTTGATTGATGTTCCTATTATTACTCTTTCCATGAACTAAAATTTATTCGATTTCAATAGCTACGCTGAATGCTGAATGGGTGATGCTGATGTCCAGCTACTATACCTCACTACTGAGCCACACCAGCCGCACCAGCCACAAGCAACGTGTAAGCCAGCTGTGGCTTCACTGAACCTTCACCAGGTACGGAGTACATCGTCTCTGAACCACTGCACTTGCTTCTCAAGCCAGACTGTCTTGCTTCATCTTTATTCTAATCATACCTGCAGGTACGAAAGGCACGTCGTCGCGACACAGCTCCCACCGCACCACAGCGGAGCAGGTCCACGCCGCATTTCCAGAAGGGGCAATTACTCGATAATTTGGCTGGGGCCAACCACTCACCACCACCTTTGACCCCTCACCGACATCTCCAACTCCGTCACTACCCCTCTTTGCTCTTCACACCTCGCTTTCCAAGCTGTATCCATCTACCAGACATTCTTCTTTTCGCATTCACAGCATTCTGGCATTCACACCCTCTCGCATATAAACTCGCACAACACACACAAAATGGCCATCGACTGCGTAGAGTGGCATCAGGGCGGCGACCTCCCCGCCGACCTCGACCCTGCCGCCGCAGGCACCCACATCGGCATGTTCCTCGCCTGGATCATCCTCAACGAGCTCGTCGCCGGCGACCACGCAGACGACCACGCCGACGCCCTCGAGCAGGTGCACGACAGGACGCTCACCGGCCGCGGGTACCTCGTCGCCCACTGCGGCGGAAAGCTCGCCGACACGGACCTCGACGACGACGCGCAGATGTTTGCCAAGGAGTACTACGGAGCGGACGACGCGGCGGGCGGCAGCAGTGCGTATCTGGAGGATTATGAGCGCACGCTGGCGGCGGGACTGCCGTCTATTTATCATGTGCAAGACCTCTGGGAGAATTACGACCTGCTGGCGCCGGTGATTGATGCGGCGTACGAGCGTTGGAGGGCGAAGCAGGAGTAAGCTGCACATGTCGATTGGGACAGATAACTAAGACGACGCAAGACACATTTTGAAGGAGATGGGGGATTTGAGGGAGAGAGTCGGTCTTCAACGGCCATTGAGCGCGATACCATAATTACCCTGGCCGAGCATGCATCATAGAATAGCAAATACAAGGAAGCGTTGTTTACAAAAAGAACAAAAGTTGTTGAAGTCAAGGTTTATGTATAAAATTATTAACATACATAACTAAAATTATTAAACTAATTAATAAAGATTTAAATTGTGAATTTGTTATTTTCTCACTTATAAATATTACAAAATTTATTCATTTTGATTATTCGTAAGTGAAAAAAACTAGTTAGATAATATTCCTTTTTGTTCGAGTAACTTGCAAGCGTTAGTCAAGTCGCCCGCCTAGTCGCCTAGGGTCGCCTCGTGTCACAACACTTGCGCAGTCAACTTGGCCCCCTTACACGTATCCATCAAACCTTGTTTTCACCCATACTATATTGTCTTCATCCCCACGCCATTTCTCTCCTGGCTCTAGCCTCTTTTCCATCATACACACACTCAGACGTGCCTCTGGCAAAGAAAATGACGGAAACCCCCGACCACGTCGACAGATCGCCAAACACAGTAGCCGTCGAGGCGGCCAACCATGTCTATCACACTGTTCAAAAAGCATTCCCCGAGGCTGTAGCAGACTTCGAGTCCAAATGGACAGCATTTCAAGCTGCTTGTAATTTAATGCCAACATCGGCTCGGTATAGTTGCCCTCTTGTTTCGATTTTACGCACGCTAACTGTTTGGTAGACCTAATGATTGTACGCGAATGGTTGAGTTCGAGATTCTTAAGAAGCAAGGCCCAAAAATCCTTGCCTTTGTTGTCTTTGAACTCGCCACAGACGTTGAACATACCGCATACGGAGTATTTCTGTGTAAGGCTCTTATTCTTATTCTCGGCGCGGCCGTTTTACTAACGCCAGCCTTTAGTCAACGCTTTGGTAAACGACATTACCTTTCCCAAGGTCCCAGATAGTGACCTTACTTCCGAAGACGCCCTCCAACAATACCGTATTCAGGTTGTGGAGCTCAGCTACCAACGTAACAAGGTCTATGCGGGACTTGTTAAGCTATGGAAGGAGTACTGCTTTGAGTGCCGATTTAAACTTAGTAGGGGTGTGTGTTGCGCCGGTGATGAATATTTGGACCTTCTTGAAGTCGGACCAGCCTTTATCCCTCATTTAATGGTGGAATATTCTAATGATCGAAGCGGATACTGGTACGAGCTTCTCCATGAGATTATTCATGGCCACACGACTGAAGCCCGCGTGATCTTTGAGAGAGATAAATGGTTTGATATTTGGCGCGACTTCTTGAATGGGGGCGAAGACCAGCAGGCACCAAAGTATATTCCCAATGAATGGGATATTTATCTAAACGGTGGGGAGATGAGTGCTGGGATACGTGAGTACTTCCGACAATTTGACGCACAATAGCGATGCCAACGTTGAATATATGAATATATCTCTATTCGCCATCGAACGAAGCTGTGGTTATTCACATTAAATCTAGAGTATGCTACTCGGTTGGCATTCGTCTTCATCACTCTGGCCACGCCACTTGGCCTCCTTTCCAGTCCGGTCCAGGGTTACAGGGAGGAGACGCACTGCCCCCCTCTCCCCATCGAGTGTGGCTAACAATCAACCAAGTTCAATTTTGACCCTTAAGCGCTGATTGACTGTGCAAAGGCAGGGCAAGGCGACAAATTTGAAAGAGGCCGCGTTCTGCCTTCGAAATTGATAGCTTCGCGCGGTCCGACAGGTTCTTTCTGATTCTCACGTAACCATGAACCAAATCACAGACAATGCCCTTGAAGACGACACGAGATATCGAGTTGATCCGCGTGATCTTCTCGACTCCCTTGTTAAACCCCTGGTTAGTGACCTCTCCGGAGCCTTCGCGCACTCAAAAGGATATTAAATTTGGTGTATAGAATGTAAGAGTTGAATTATTGTCCTTTTGCCAAGTGTAGGAGGAGTTTAATTATTTATGGGCGCTTGTTCGCTGAATCCAGCGAGCCGGGAATTAACTATGTAACAGTGGCCCTAATCCTAGCATTAAGCTCATATGCACATTTTTCAAACTTTTGAACTTGAAGCTTCTCGTCATCCTAAATATTATATAGAAGTTAGCCACTATAGATAATATAGAGAAGGATAGTTGTTACCGTTACTGTGGGTGTGTTTGCTATAGTCTCCACAATCTGATGTTTATAGCAGTCGGTGCAAAATTCCTTGATAGATTTGGCACATGACCCGTGCGTAATTTTGTCGAATATAAGACTCGGTAAAAGTTCCATACATTGAAAAAAACTTAGGGTTAATGGGCCGCTTGAATTTTCGATATAACATATCCTATTGACTAGGATCTCTAGCTCTGTGAGTAAGAACCGGTAAGCTTGCGAATGGGTATTAGCACGGTTGGGAAATGTCATACCATGAGGGGCCATGTTTACAAAGCTAGCCTGCCCGAAGCGAACGACCTGGGCGGCGAAGATAATAGGAAAGCTTAGTTTCATACTGTGCAAGTGTGCTATCGTGCGGAGGACTCTGAAGAGATGGAGTTGCGTTAAGGGGCGCTATAGCCTTGTTTATATATTTTGTCCCCTTTGAATAGAGTTAGGAGTACGCTAGTTTGGAAATGACGTCGAGGAAACAAGAAATTGTAGCGTCTTATTACATTCTACTTCATGTTTCAAAGGTATAGACGATCATCTCCTCTCTCCCTTGCTTGCATGGCTGGGTATGTCTCGGAGAAATCTAGGACGTGGGAGCGACCGCCCGCCCCCCAAACCCCCAAGCACATTAACGTGCTATTATTATAATTGAACTCTTTTTTCCACCAAAAACTATATTCCATATTAATTTTTAATTTCTTATTCTTCACTATTAACTTTACCGCACTATTATCTGTACATTCGGTTTGCGGTGTAGAGGTTTCACCTGACATTGGACACGTGAATAATCATCTCAAACAATACCGTATTCTGAATCTGTCTTAGTCAATGCCCCATCCTTTTGGCTGCGCGAAGGCTCCGAAGCGGTCACTCGCAAAAATTACAGCCAATGGTAGTACTATAAAGTAACGGTATTAGTATTTCGATGGCAACTCTAAGCTGGCAGATGTGCTATCTGCGTCCACAAATACATACGACTACCGCCAAACAGGGTTTATTACCTGGAACGGCTGTTATAATATAGGTGGATATTTGCAACCATTGAGCGCACAGACTGGGAGTGGCCACGC
Source organism: Lecanicillium sp. G3 (assembly GCA_037575805.1). Lineage (NCBI taxonomy): Eukaryota > Fungi > Ascomycota > Sordariomycetes > Hypocreales > Cordycipitaceae > Lecanicillium > Lecanicillium sp. G3. Next base: position 2,005 of record JAZHPD010000124.1, on the reverse strand, counting down.
CAGGCCACTAAGCCGCTGAATCAGCCACTATGAGGGCGATGTGGATATACTATTGAAATTTCACGTACGTCCTGGCTAGTGGGTAACTTGACATGCCGGAGCCTTCGCGGACGCAAAGGGATAGGTTTATGAGTGCGAAGACAAGGTTTCGTAGGTGATGGCAGTCTACGGATGTATATTATCCAGTGACACGAAGGCTCCTGACCTGTGCGGAAGGGGCTGATGTTGCTCTGGGAAGATGAACGCTAGAATAATTTCCACTAGATTGTAGAGAACTAGGACATGAAGTTAGTCTGTACAGGCTGCGCACTCCCGTACACCACTTGCGCGACTTTGTAATGTATGATTTTATTATTGCACAATGTCGGATGCGGTTATAGCTGCGCCTTAGAATGCAAGTGACCAAACCTAACTGGCAATAGCTACTGGCGTAGTAACATGTTTTACTTTTCTCCGCCAGCATACAAGCGTTTAATGCTTTTGGGGTCATCCTTACTCCGTTATTCGCTCTCCCTTATTCCTGGGTTCATGTCCAAGACTCTTTTGCGACATTTTGTGACATATATTCGATGACGTCGGAACTGTATACCACGTAGTGCCATATGCCCAACAATTCCTACAATATTCTAATTACTCTCCCGCTCCCGCTATAGTGTTGCAGTATTTTCGTAAGCTATAAGGAATCAATGACGAGGAAAAATGGAGAACGAGTACTCGTCTGCCGCTTTTTGATGTTCCGGCTGGTGCATTAGCCGAGACAAGGCTCAGGAGGCTACGGCTCCCATAAATTACTCACTAGCATACTTCACGTGCACGAGAAAATTGCAAGCCGTGGCCGTTACACGCATTTTCTTGGTGAACCAACGTGAAAAGCCACCTATGACGAGCGAAAATGACGAGCACCGACAGCGGGCGAAAAGACCAAACGCTAAAACCGAAACTGTCGGTATGTCGTGTGCCTTATATGAGATCGATTGCCGAGACGATAAGTTGTTCTATCCCTTTGACTGTGCGAAGGCTCTGGTCCGTGCGTTCCGCCCACCACACTAATTTTTAATATAAGTACGCGCCTATACTTCAATAATAACGCGACCTAATAATATAATAAATTCCTCATTAATTATATTATATTTTTCTATATTTAAAATTATAAATAAAAATATTTATATAATTTATAAGTAAGTAGGCCACCCAAGTGAGTAGGTCACTTTATATTAAGTTTTAATTAATTATCTTTAAAGTTAAATAATTTAATTAATTTAAATAAATTTATTTTTAAATAAAAAAAATATAATTAATATCTTTAAAGCTTTAAAATAAAACTTAAAACTTTCTATTTAACATATTTAATAAGCGAGTCACGCAGATAAGCGAGTCGCGCACTTTACCCCACTTATTAACTAAAACTAGAATAATTAAATCTAAATAAATATATTAATATTTTAGGGTTCAAATTAGGGTTAATTAAGATTTAAAATACTTATATATTTAAAAAATATTATATATAATAATATAACTAATAAGCGAGTCGCGCAGATAAGCGAGTCGCACACTCCACCTAGTTTTCTCATACTTTCACCTTCGCACTGCCTTTATTTAATAATTACTTATAAAAAACCTATCAAAAGAGGCAAAAATAAATCTTACCCTCGAAACTCTTGAAAAAGACCCTAAACTAAACATCTAAAAAGCTATATTACTCTTTAATACGCCCATTACTACTATACACGACCAATATAATAGCCGAACCTATTAATATAATTTTATAATTAATTTAAAGAAATTAATAAATTTTAAAGAAAAGATTATAATAAAATTTATTTTATAATTAAATTTATAAGGCCTACCTTTATATTATAAAAATATAAAAGATATAATAAATCTATTATTTTTTAAATATAATAAGAAATATATTAATATATATTAAATAAAAAATCTTATATAATAATTATTAAAGCTTATTATATATTTTAAATAAAGATATAATTATTAGAGAATTAAATAT
>JAZHPD010000123.1:0-30902 GCA_037575805.1 Lecanicillium sp. G3 | reverse complement strand
AACCCCGCACCCCACCCCCCCCCCCCCCCCCCCCCTCACCCCCCCCCCCCCGGCCCCCCCCCCACCCCCCCCCCCCCCCGCCCACCCCACCCCCCCCCCCCCCCCCCCCCCCCCCCCCCCCCCGCGGCGCGGGAAGCGAGGACGGGGCTGTGACAGTAGCTACAGTGAGTCTGCCAATCAAGCCTGCGAATCGATTATCCTGAGCCTCTCCAGACAAAAAGTTGGTTCCGGATTAAAACCTATGGTGAGCCTTAGCCTTGCCATTATACCACTGTAGCTATTTCAGAATAGCAACCTAGAAGTCCCGCCAGATCGCGATAAATCCCACTAACTTAGTTGGGCCCAACCCGTGTGCGAAACTGTGAGTCTTGCTATTAACTAACTAGTTAGCGCCCGCAGAAAGCTGCACACCACTTCGCAGAGTCCAACGCATGGCCTGGGGCTGGTGTGCCTCGACTGGTCGAGAACGAGTCTCTTCATGCTGGTAGCCGTCTCTGCCCTTCAGAGAGAAATCAAAGCCTGCCAAAGCTTGATCGATGCTGCCCAGCATTCAGAATTTTTTGAGTTGAATGTTTACTGAGCTGATGCAGATCTGCAAGCAAACAAGACTTGCGGTGAGAAGCAAATGTCTTGAAATGCAAGCAATCAATCACTTACGAGATGCCAACCTCAGCCGGATTCTTCGATTCCCAATTGTCCAGTATCAAAAACCTATGTAAGAGAAGTCTCTGAGTATCGTCCGGGCGCAATTGGCCCATTGTGGTCGCCACTATAACTAACTAGTTGCGTAGCCGTATAAGTCAATCCCCGATCGTCTCGTACGAGCGTAACGCAAACCCCAGATTTTCTTTTTGTGTCTCTGTCCTCGGACTCGAGACTAGCTTTCCTCGTACCTTGGGATCTAGTGGCAATCTATACGTGACAAGCTAGTAATACAGCCCAAAAAAAAAGGCCACACCGGATAGGCAAGTGTCTCAGTCTATATGTACGTCGCCTCCCGAGATGACAGGGATTGAGGTTGCAAACACGGAACAAGAATAGCAATGATTGCTAGTCGAGTACATGAAATGGGGCGAATGGGAGGCTCGCTGTCGTGGCGGCCGCCGGCCGAGCTCGTTCCATGAGTGGCTGTTGCCGGTATAACGACGTGGGCCAGGCTGCGCTGTGATCCGTGTATCTTCGGCGCGCTCAGGAAACAGAAAACGAGATGTCGGGGTCCTCTAGCCTGGTACATGATGCGGACAGTCAGATGGGCATAATGTGGCTGTCCTGCATGTTTGGGATGGAAAGGCCAGCGCAGGGCCTGACCGATATTTTGCAGGGATGACATGGGCCATCACTTGGCCAAATCTGGTCTGGGGGCGTTATATGAAGATATATAGATACCTGAGAAAGGACATGCTTGTGCGATTTTTTTGATTTTCTTTTTGATTTCATGAGAAGTCCGTCATAGACACAATAACCGCTATTGGCAATACCGAAAGCCATTTATATTCATTCGTTACCTTTTACACTGCTTATGAAAAAGCACCCGGCATCATGTCTCTGGGCATTCTCGAGACTGTCCCTACCGAGCTCTTTGAACACATCATCTCCCATCTCAGTATCAAAGATGAAGCTCGCCTCTACGCAACCTGCCGCCGCCTCCACAACTATGGCGAGTCCAACCTCTTCAAGCCCTTTGAGCGCAACCAAAAGGCCTTCCTCTGGGCCATACGCCACGACGACGTAGCCCTCATGCACCAGTGCGTCAAGTTCGGCGCTTCCTGGAACGTCGTCACCGTCTCCAAGACCAAGAAGCCGCGGGACGGCACCAACAAGCACGGCGAGCCGGGGCGGCCCCGCGTCCGCTCCCCCAAGCACATGTCCACGCTGGCGCTCGCCGTCCGCAGCGGCGCCGGCGCCGTCTTCGAGCTCCTCACCGCCCGCGGCGTCGGCTTCGAGGGCGTCCCGCCCGCCGCGCTGCGCGGCCAGCTGCGCCGCCTGATGCGCAGGCTCGTGAGCCCCGACCGCCTGGGCCGGCTGCGCGAGCTCATCGCGCTCGGCTTCGTGGACCGCGTGGCGGCGCACTCGGACGCCGACATCGCGTGGCCGCTGGCGCGCGCCATCGTCGCGGGCGCGGAGCTCGACCTCGTGAGGATCTTCCTCGAGCGCGGCGCGAGCCTCACGGCCACGCACGAGCACGCCTACTGGGGCGGGCTCGCGCCGATGGCGGCCGCCGCGCTGACGGGCACGCCCGACATGACCCGGCTTCTCGCCCGGTACGGGGCGGTGTATGAGCCCGCCGAGACGCATTTTCGTGCTGCAGGACCCGTCAGCCGGCGGCCGGTCTTCGTCGCGGCGCGGCGCCTCGCGGAGGCGGGGGGAGGCCACGACACATCTATGGTAGAGGAGTGTCTGGCCAACGGGTGCGACATCAACGGAACGGAGCGACGTGCCTGGGGCCGCGGGTTCAACTGGGACTGGCGGCCTAGTCAGCATCTGACCACTCCGCTGCTCGAGTTCCTCGACGCCATCCCGGGTGTCTACGATGCCGGGCCGGAGGAGAAGAACGCTGTCATCTCTGGCTGTGCATTTCTGCTCGCAGAGGGCGCGCGCACCCCCGTCGTCCCGGACGTCGCCGGTGCCATCATCCAGACCACCACACCGTCTTGCCTCGAGGTCCTCCTCGACACGCACCACCTCGAGGCCCTCAACGACGACTACTTCTTCACCATCGTGACGATGCTCGTCGAGGCGGGCTGCATGGACGGCGCCGCGGGCCGCCTAATGCGCCGCTACTGCCGCGGCACCCGCAACCAGGATCCCTTCTTCGCCGCCGCCTGGTCCGGCTGGCGACGCCTCCTCGACCTGCTCCTAGCGCAGCCCGCCGCCGACCCGAGCCACCTCCTGCTGCACCTGCTCGTCGACTCGGGCACCAAGGAGATGGGCAGCGTGGAGCGCCTCCTCGTCGCGACGGCGGACCACCTCGTGCTCCGCGGCGCCGACATCAACGCGCCGTGCTCGCCGCTCGCGACCTCGCCACTGCACGCGCTCTGCGCCGCGTACGGGCACCCTGCGCCCGAGAGCCTGTGGTGGCACCGCTCGCCGTACCAGCCGGCCGTCGTGGAGCACCGGCTCGCGCTGCTGCAGCTCATGATGAGCCGCGGCGCGGACCCGCTGCTGCGGTTCGGCGGGCGGAGCGCCGCGGCGGAGCTGGTGCAGTGCCTGGGCGTGGCCGACCCGTCGACGAGGGCGTGGATCAAGACGGTGGGAAGGACGCTGTGCGAGGGCATCGTGGCCCAGCGGGAGGCGAGGAAGGGGTGGATGTAGGAGGGGGTGGTGAGGTTGGAGCTGCGTGGGACAGTCATCACGGCGTTGAGGCGTGGCGGATTTGCTTTGTGTCTTCTGAATGGGGGAATGCGTTTGCTTGGTGCGGCTTTTTAAGTTGTCTGGTCGACTTACACGCTTTAGATGGGAACACGGTACACAGATTGGCTATTCACAGAACATGACTTTTTGCTACATTTCAATTACATTACAGATCATATGCCAAAATCTAAGGTTGAAACATCATTCTCTGACTCGATTCTTTGTACCTGTACATTGCTGCTTTGAAGCCGTACATAACCTCATCTCATAGAGTAAGCTGACGCACTGTTGAAGCTTACCCACCTCGTCGTCGCATGTACCTCAAATCCCGGTCCCCCTTGCGAAATCTTGGCAGAGAAGGCGCAATTCTCTGTGATTGGAAACTGGACGCGACGCAGTATCTGTCAAAGTGGCGGAACAGATGCGCCGCGCTGAGCTGAATGACAAGCTTGCATGCATAAAGACTCGGGGTCTCGGGTAGCGACCCAAGCCATGCATAAGCGTGGCGCATACTGTAAGAAGCCATACCGCACGCCTTGCGCACAAGGTAGATCCATAGACAGATAAGACGCGGTGTGGCATGCAGAATTGTTCATTCTTTGAAAGAGACAAGAGACAAGATGTAATTCGTAAGGCAGTCTATCTTTATGCCAGTTCTATCGAGCTCTTACAGGGTCGCCTCGGCCCATGACACATTGCCGCCGGCGTGCCCAGGCATGTATCCGTCATGTAAACAAAAGAAAAGTATAATTATTCGTAACTCCAGGTAACCTTTTTTGATATACTATTACCCGGCTTCATCTCCCTATCCAAAATGCTGGGATATCAAAAACAAAGCGTCGTCTTCGTATATTGCTTAGAAGCGGTCGAGCAGACCACGGCTCTCGAGCATGAGGATAATCTCGTGGACAATGGAGCGGACGTTTTGCTTCTCGACGTCGACAACGAGGTCGGCCTTGGCAGGAGCCTCGTAGGGGTCGTCGACGCCGGTGAAGCCCTTAATTTGACCGGCGCGAGCGGCCTTGTAGATGCCACGGCGGTCTGTCTTCTCGCAGTACTCGACGGGAGTGGCGACGTGGACCAGGAAGAAGGGACCAGACTTCTCAACGAGCTCGCGAGCCTGCTGGCGGGCCTGCTCAAAGGGAGCAATGGGGGCAGCGATGACGGCGGCACCGGCGCGGGTGAGCTCGGAGGCGACGTAGGCGATGCGGGAGATGTTGAGATCACGGTCGGCACGGCTGAAGCCAAGCTCGGAGGAAAGCTCAGAGCGGACAGTCTCTCCAAGCAGCATGGAGACGGGACGGCCACCACCCTGGTTGAGGGTGGTCTGCAGAGCGCGGGCGACCTGGTCCTTGCCAGAGTTTTGGAAACCAGTCATGAAGACGGTGAAACCCTTCTCGCGGGGAAGCGGGTTCTGCTCGCGGAGGACCTTGACGACCTCGGGGTACGAGAACCACTCGGGAATCTCCTTGCCAGTGCGGAGACGGTTGCGCAGCTCGGTACCAGAGATGTTCATTGTGCGGGTGCCCTCGGGGATCTCGTTGGCGGGCAGGTACTCGTCGCGGTCGGGGATGTAGATCATCTCCTGGAACTCGACCATCTTAATTCCGAGCTCCTCCTGGTGCTGCTGGACCAGGCTCTGGGCGTCATAGGGACCGTAGTGGTCCTTGCCACTCTTGTTCTTGCCAGGGCCGGCGTGGTCACGGCCGACAATGAAATGCGTAGAACCGTGGTTCTTGCGGATAATGGCGTGCCAGAGAGCCTCACGGGGGCCACCCATGCGCATGGCGAGAGGGAGCAGGGCGAGGGCGGCCATGCCGTTGGGGTATCTGGCGATCAAGGCTTTGTAGACGCGGACACGGGTGAAGTGGTCGATGTCACCGGGCTTGGTCATGCCAACAACGGGATGGATGAGGACGTTGGCCTGCTGGGAGCGGGCGGCGCGGACCGTCAACTCACGGTGAGCACGGTGCATGGGGTTACGGGTCTGGAAAGCGACGACCTTTTGCCAGCCGAGCTTGCTGAAGTGCGCGCGGAGCTCAGCAGGAGTGACTGAGAGATGGATTGATTAGCTCATGTTTTGTATGCGCACCGTCGGTTGGAATTAATTGTCTTACAGCGGAGGTCGAGGAAATCGTAGTGCTCGAGACGGTTGACGGCCTCGACTTTGCCACCAATGTAGAACTCCTTGGCGGTGTTGAAGAGGTACTTGATGCCGGGGTGGGTATCGTCGTCGCTGCCGAAGACGTTTTTGGCCTCGTTGACCCTGTCGCTTGTTAGTGGTGAAGTCGGGCTGGAACAGAGTATTGAGCTGCGTACTTGTCGGGGCGGTAGACGTCGTCAATGGTGAGGATAGCGAGATTGCGGTCGTCACGGGAGTCGCGCAGGGTGATGCGGGCACCAGCCTTGAGCCCGAGCTCGTCAATCTGCTTCTGGTCGACATCGAGGGTAATGGGCATGGAGAAGAGGAGGCCGGAAGCGAGACGGTTGTCCTTGACGACTCTGCAGATGGTTGATTAGCATTTTGAAGCCTTTTCAAAGCAATTGAGCCTTCACTTACCCGCTGTAGTCCTGCTCGGTCATGAAACCTGTTACGTGATGTCAGCGGGATACCGGACAACGTCACCAGCTAGACGTACCCTCGAGAGGAGAGAAACCGCCATTGAGAATGAGCTCCAAGTCGCAAAGGTGGCGCTCAGTCAGAACAAGGGCGGGAAGAGTCTCGGACTCAGCGCTGAGCTCGGCCTGGCGAGGGAGATCGCGGGCGAAGAGGTCCTTGAGGACGCCGCCGTGGGGAGCGTTGGCCATGATGTACGTGTCTTAAGTATGGAGGGGTAGAAGAGGGGCAAGTAGAGAGAGGCTTTTGTCGGATCAAGACTCGGGGACAAGGAGACCTGATACAGAGACGAAGAGGACGAAGAAGAGTGAAGAAACAAAGATGTAGTAAAGAGAAAAAAAAATGTAATGCGGGATAAGTAAAATAGCGTTTGGCGAGGAGCCGGAACTTTCAGCAGTCAAGAATAATAGCGAGTCCGCAGATGCGATTGTTAGCGCGGCGCGAAGAGTCCGCAGTTGGCAATCACGCAATCGTGGGGCGTCGGGCCGTCGAGGAAGTTGCTAGGTTGTCGAGGTACCAAGACAATGGGCGGGTTGATGGGTGTTTGGGGCAGAATGAGGCTGGAAGATGATGTAGATAGTTGGTAGTGAGATAGATAGAGGAGGTGAGGGAATTGTTCGTCTTATTAATACTCCTTCCTTGCAAGTTCGTTTGCGCTGTTGCCGGTCGCTCCTTCCTCTCCGCAGAATCGGCGTTTGCAGTGCCGACAGAAGACTTGACAGTCTTACAAGATTGAAGGTACCTGTACTTGTGACCCCACGCCTGGGGAGGAGTGGATTGGCAATGCAAATCCGTGGGCAGCCTTTTCTATAGCTGACGTGTGTTGTATTAGAAGAGCAAACCATGGCGCACAAAACAAATGTTAAAAATGCGGGAAAAAAAAAGTTTTCGACTCTATAACAAGTCGCTCAACATTTCATTCATTTAATTTCATATATATATCCTCATCCGTGGTAAAAACTAATGCGCCTCTCGCACTCACTCTCCACATGTACCGGTACCTTCGGACCATCGGCCTCAAACGTCAGAGCAAATGCCCCAATCAGGAAAAGCCGCCCACTGCTACTCGTGAGGCCACCTCCCAAGCCGATGGTGCAATACCGCTCGACTCCATATCTATGCGACAATATAACGTAGCAGTAATATCTTCACAAGGCTATGGAATGATGGGAAACGACCGAAAACACCTCAGCCATCTTTGCCGTTTGTTATTACTGTCTTATGCTTGGCTGGCGCATGGGGTCATCCTTGGCTTCTTTTGCTCATCATCCATCTGGCCCCAGCACCTACTCCGTAGTTAGATTCTATTTCTTACTGCCCTGGTCCCCTGGTCGCTGCTTGTATTACGCGCAGCTATATGTGCCTACAACTTTTGGAACCCCACTGTAGCCTACGGAACTCGCTCTTTGAAAGCGTCCGTCCAACGGCACACCCGGACACCGAGGGCACAGCACCATGGCCAACACGATGCCTTGAACCGATGTCTCCCCGCGACAGTTTTTCGCTATTCCCATCTACCTGTATGTCCCGTCGCCAAATGTCGGAGCTCGGAACGGGCAGGGCCATGCAACGGGCCGTGCAAACTTTACCAGCCGGTCTCACGCGGCCGCTCGACGATAGCGCCCTTGTATTTCCGTCTCAGCAATGGTTCTCGGACACTCTATTCGATATTTCTGTTGCCATGACTTCCGATTTGTCCGCGGCCGGGTCACATTTCCGGCTGAACGGCGCCGCGCCTCCCCCACACTCGATGCTGTGAGTCTCAGTCCGCTGCTTCTGCTACTGCTTCTCGTTCTCCTTCTACCACTGTGGCGCCGGCGCCGGCGCGCAACGTTTGTGCCATGCAGGGCTATTTTGAATTCTTCTGTGCCGTCGAGGCTCTTCCTGTTCCTCTTCGCGGCGAGACCTCGGCTCGTCGGCATCGCCTACCCGGCACGGGTCGTCGCTGAGCTAAACCAGCCTGCCGTAGGGTATCATCGGGAAGCAGTCGGGATATGTAGACCATGGACAGCGCAGATGTTGTGTAGCTGTCGAGCCAAACTTATGCCGGTATTCCGTGGTGAGGGTGTGACTGCATGGTTACAGCTTGCCGCATATTTAGTGGTGGTGTTGGTCTTCATTATTGCTTTGCTCACACTCAAAACACTCCTTCATAGGGTTTTTGCCGTTTATTCATCCAGCGATGAGTTTGGCGCAGTGCGTTTGCCGTCGTACGGCGTCAACTCGCTGCCCTCGTGTCATCGTCCTTGATCTACGAGATCGGGCGCTAATGCCGCATGCAAATCTTGGGCCATGTTTTCGCGAACAAAGGCCTCGGCCAATCTGCATTTTCCGAAGGCGAAAATAATTCCACAACTAAAACATGGGCAGGCATTGTCAAGAGTCTGGAGAATCGATTGTGGAGATTGTTGCACCAACTGGGTCGATATTGTCTCGGCGACTTCCATCGGCGCGGCGCTGAGGGCTCGCTATATCGCTGTAATTGAAACTCGCTGCTCGCTTCGGATTCCTGACATGATGTGAGCATTCAGCTGATGAACCCTCGCCATATTCGTACCCCGTGGGCAGTCTTCTCTTCCTTCGATTGGCTTGCCCTCAGCTCCCCAGTCTCCCAGCCCAGCTCACACCGGCAATGGGCTCAGCGGCTAATTGGCCCACAAGGCTCTCTTGCTGCGTTTCGAACTTCTCCTGGCGGGCGATCAAGACGCTGGCGTTTCGAGTCGAGCCCATGATACTTAGGGCCTCTTATTATTACAAAATATGAACAAGACAAGTTTGCTTGTTTCAGGACCTGGATGCCGTGTCGTCAGAAAGTGATGCCTTGTTGTCGAAAACTGATGCCTGCCAGCTGCCAGCCCGAAACTGTGCCAGCTGCCACCACAATTCTGCCAACAGAGGGCTGCCCAATTCGGTCACACTCTAGACCGCCTTGAAAACACCAAGAATATGTCTCTCACTATACAAACACACTGATTAACTGCAATCAACGCTTCCATCATCAGATACGTCCTCCATGCCGCCGCCCACCAGTCGCCGTCGACGCCTCTGCCACCTGTGATTACAGCGGCACATTGAGTGGCTCCGGGCCAAGCTTTCTAGTCTCAGCGTGGACACAGCGGCCACAGCGAGAACCACCATTGGCCGCCCATTGATCCAGCCCATTGCGTGCGATCCATCTGCCAGCCATCAATCATCCACACAAGGTTCGCCCCGAGCGTGGGAACTCGTGAACCTGGAGGCTGCTGGGGTGCCTGGAGCACCGGCAGACAGCGACAAGACAGCGGCAGCGAGAGCTTGGACATTGACCTCACTCGGCCCTCGACCCGTCGAGAAAACTTTGCTTGTGCTTCCCAACCGCCCTGGGACTCATTTCAGGCGACGGACGCGGCAGTTTGCTTCTTTTTTTTTTTCTCTGTCTGGCACTTCGCCTAGCAATCTTCGAAAAAAGCCATCCATCGGCTCTGATCGACGCCGACACCGTTGCTAGTTAGTGGGTGGGAACTTGCCTTGCTTTATTACAGTGGCCAGTTTTTAGTGGGCTTCACTCCTTTGCGACTCTTGGCCTGCAGGAGCAAATACGAGCCCGACGAAACGCAAGCGGCTGCGTTTTCTCCCATAACAACCGACGCGATCGACTGTATCGTCGTTGGGCCCCCGCGCATGCGATAATCACATCAACTTTGATCGCACCTATCGACCTGCCATCTCGTCTGCCCGACCTTCCTTCACTGCCGATATTCGAGATACGCGACCGATCATCGTCACGCCAGTAGCAGAGCCTCATAATTTAGCCGCTGTCTTGCGGGCGGCACGCCGATCGCAGACATGCTCATCGACACGATGCGGTTCAGAACCGCTTTATTCGTCTGGATTGCTTCAATCTTCGCCACAATTCCCATCGCACACGCCACAAACGACGATCCGCAGTGGATCAAGGGCTTCGACTTCCAGGGCAAGCTGCAGGATCTCGACATCGCTCCCCAGCCGTCGCTCTACTCGGGCGACTTTGCAGACTGCCTCCAAGGAGGCAGCTTGTTCAACTTTTCCAGCTTCGACGTCGCCTATTATTCCAGTAACCATACAATCTTCTTCCGACTCGATGGCGCCAGCAATATCCGAAAAGAGTCGCTGGCTCTGCATCTCTCCATCCAGGCTTACGGCGAGACGCGGTTCAACAAGACATACGACCCGTGCAAAGCGAACATGAATACTCTTTGTCCCCTTACCTCTGACACGGCCATCAACGATTTCGCTGTTGTCCGCGTTTCGTCCGACGATGTCGCTGGATTACCACAGGTCACCATGGGCATTCCCGATTTTGAAGGATTTGCACGCATCCAAATATTTGCCAACTCGACCCAGTCCGAGATTGGATGCTTCCAAGCGGCAATGTCGAATGGAAAGACCCTATCGCAGCCCGCGGCCATCGGCAGCACCGTCGGTGTCTTTGTCATTGCTGCCATGCTTGCCTCCTTTGCTACTGCCGCCTATGGCCTCAGCATCCCGCACATGCGCATGCATTACGCACACTCGTTTTCCGTCATGATTGTTTTCGAGACGTTTCAATACATATTTCTCTCTGGCGCCTTGTCTGTCGAGTGGCCCAGCGTGCTGCCTGCATGGTGGAGCAACTTTGCCTGGACTTCTGGCCTGTTTACCAGTTCGAGCCTTGTTCGCTCCATCAGCACGTTCACAGGCAACATCGTCGATGTAAGCCAAGTTGGCGGCGCTGGTTCAGTGCCCATCAACAACAATGGCGGCCTGACACAGCAAATCTATGGTCGCTCATTTCAGCCCCGCGCTGAGGGTGAAGAGCAGAAGCCATCCCCCATAAGTGCCCTCGACGGTTACACATGGAGCGGTGAGCCCAAAGCCCCAGGCATGCCCATGCCCGGAACCTGGCCTGGTCTTGCTGGCACGCTCTCAGAGGTCAGGATCCCCCCAGCAGAAGCTTTCACGCTGTCACTGATTTGGTTCATGGTTATGGTCGGCATCGTGATTGTGCTCATGGTCCTATTCAAGTTGACTCTCGACCTCCTGGTCAAAGTAAAGCTTCTCAAGACGGACGGCTTCAACTACTTTCGCAGTCACCTCGGAGGGTACCTTGCAGCCGCCGTGTTGCGCACGTCCTTCATTGGGTTCTTTGTCATGATGACCCTCGCAATGTATCAGTTCTCTCTTCGCGGACCTGCGGGCCCTACAGCAATCGCCATCATTGTCTTTCTAATCTTCCTTTTCGGCATCGGTGGAATAACGGCATACGCATGCTACTTCCGCCTGAGACATGGCAAATATTCGACCGCGCCTGACGCTATCCGATTCGAAAGCGCCAAGCTCTTTAAGAAAGTTCCTTTCGTGTCGGCCATCCGAACCAGCGAGCGAGGTGAACAAGAAACGGCCGAGCAGCGTCGCCTGTATGCATCGGTTCCTATTACCAGGATTGTCTACACCGACGACGATCCCAACCGCCCAACTGTTCATCAAGACGAAGGGTATATCAAGCGATTCGGCTGGCTGTCGGGGCGCTATCGTCGCACCCGCTGGTGGTACTTTGCCGTCTATCTTGGATATCAGCTCGTCAGAGCTTGCTTCATTGGCGGCGGAGTTCGTACCCCCCTGGCTCAAGTCTTTGGCTTGTTCTTGTTCGAAATTCTCGCTTTCCTCGTCATTGTCAAGCTGAACTCTTTTGAAGCCTCGCGAAACACTGTTGCGGCTGTGTGGCTGCTGTCAATTTCGAAAATCATTACTACTGGACTATCCATTGCGTTCATTCCAGATTTCGAGTTGAATCGTATCGGCGCGACTGCTATTGGTCTCATTATTGTTGTCGTTCAAGGCTTCCTCGGTGTTGTCGTGCTCATCCTGACTGCCCTCGGAGTCATGTCGACATGGATGTCGCTATCTCGCAATAAAGAGGAATTTACTGAGCCATTCGGTGATCTTCGAATTAAGTATTTCGAGCACATGCAGAACCGAACTGATGACTTGCCTGTTGGCGCGAAGCCAGAGGAAGAGGAGCAAGTGCCGGTTGAGTCTGGTTTCAACGTGCGTGATGTCCGAAGAGCCCCGAAGATTGAAGATGAGGACGAACTGGGAGAGATCTCGCCGCCGCAACCGGGATTCGCAGGACAGGCCAATGCAAATGGAAGCGGCAGTGGCAGACGTAGCCGTGCGAATAGTGCCAGCTCACGATACTCTGCCAGCAGTATTCCTCGCGCTGCTCGCGTTCACCGTGCGTCTTGGAGCTCGAAGGAGTTTGCACAGATGCAGGCCGAAAACATGAGCCGACCCGAGAACCAACGTGGCAACCGCTCTAGGAGTAACTCGCAAAGAATGTCGGCTCCCACCAATATTGCTGCGGTCCTGGAAGCTGACTCCGATACCATGACACCGCCTCGTAGGCCGATGACACCTACGCGGGAATCGCACGAGTACAATAGAGAATTTGTCGATGCACCATCTACGTCGGCAAGTTCTGAAGAAGAGGGCAAGCCGATTATTGAGGAAAAGCTAGCCGAGGAGCCAGCTTTTGCAGAAGATGTGGCACCTTTGGCCAAGACAGTCGACGACAAGCCTGCTATTCAAAACCAAGAGGAGGACATGTCGGAGAGGATGAAAGATGTGGATGAGACGAAGAAGGAAGAGCGCAGTATTGGAAATGAAGCGGCTGAGGAGGCTACGAAAACAACAGAGCAGGAGAAGGCTGCATAAAGAAAATGCAGAGCCTGCATGACTATATTTATTTCTTTTACGATCTGTCCATTCAGGACGATATTCGAGGGAGGAACTGGGCATGGAATCATTTCGTACATCGCACTTGTTACCTGTTGGCGTTTTGCTTTGGTCAGACGACGGATGGGCGCGCAGCCTCTGCCAAACTCTATGAATAATTGCATACTATCAACTGTTACTTAGATCATTAACGAATACAAAATTGCGTCTATTCAAGCAACCCTTCCCATGTCCTGTGCCAATGACAGCTCTCGACCTCTTTGGGGCACGCATCACTGATGGCAGCAGACGGATACGGCATTCACGGAGCGATCATGGTATGGCGAATGCGAGATTCCGTGAGCAGATGATTAATTGGGTAGGCTTTCACTAGTGAATGGGCTAGTCGGATTCTTGCGAATGACGTAGCTCGGGGACATTCACTGCGGCCGTTTAACTCCCACGGCCGGCGGAGACTTTGCAAACCTTTTGCTTGCACGGCAAAGCAAGATTTCATTCTCAAGGTATATTTCAGAAGCGTCGCGCACTGGCAGAGCACGCGCCGCAATGGGTCACGTCGAGTACCGCCCGGCGGAGTGCTCAGATCTGCCGCAGATCAGGGCCATCAACGCGCACTACATCCTCAACACGTCCGTCACCTTCAAGCGGTCTGTCCCGCCCGTCCGGTCGTACGTCGACAAGCTGCAGGCTCTGGACGCCGCAGGTCTGCCGTTCATTGTCGCGACGGAGCCTGCTGCCGTGAGTGGCGGTGAGGATGCGGTGCTGGGGTACGCGTGCCTCTCGCCGTTTCGGTCGTCCTATCCGCACACGACTGAGCTGAGCCTCTTTGTCCATCCTGAGCAGCAGTCGCGCTCCATTGGGTCGAATCTGCTGAAGCGGCTGCTGGCGCTGGTGCAGGAGGGCAAGGTGCGGCACATGTGGAAGGATGCAGACGGTCATGCCGACGAGGAGATTGTGCCGTCGGCTGTTAGGACTGTCATTGCGTTGATGGCCGTGGACCCAGAGGGGAAGGATGGTGGCCAGGCTTTGAGACGCTTCTACGGGCGAAGAGGATTTGTAGAGTGCGGCCAAATGGAAAAAGTTGGTTTCAAGAGAGGTCATTGGTAAGTAAATCTATCGTGGGTATCTATCGAAAATCATATCCTAAAGTTTATGTATGCTCTAGGCTCAACGTAATAACATTACAGTATTCGGCAGTTCAATAATACAATAAGATGCTGGCAGCAAGGCTATGCCTGCACCTCCTCCCATTCTAGATCCCTGTTCTTGCCCTCCCAGCATCCGTCTTCTTTCGGCACGCAGCCAAAAGTCATGCCCATCCCGGGAACCGTTTCATTGACACCAGTGATCTCTTTCAGCTTCGGGAGGCGCTCAGCATGCAGCCTCACTAGTTCCTCCACCTGTGAATCCATGTCCTCGTTCTTGCCCTTGACGTATTCATACAGACACAGCGACTCAAGGCTCGGCGGCAGCGCATCGATCAGGCGAAACGGCTGGTCACCCGTCACTATGATGTTGACGCTGACGGACAGGTGCGTGAGGCTCTCAAAATCGGCAAACGAGCCAATTGTCGAACCATAAGTCGCTAGCGGCGGCGCAGTTTCTTTCGACTCTTCGTACTCGGCGGTCAGCTTCCTTTCAATTTCATGTATCTCTGGCGGCCAATAGCTCGGGACCGAGTCGCGGTCTGCCTCGTATTCGTCTTCCTCCTCGACGTCGTGATCAAATGGTGCGCAGACGGACAGGTCAATATCCACGGCCCGGAGCGTCTTCCGGTGATGCCACAGCCTCTGGCCAAGCTCAGGTAAATGCATCACGGCGGTGCCACCGTCGGTAGACACCACACCGCCCAGGTGAAAGGTAAACCGTTCCAGCGTCCTGGACGCCGAAATGAGGTTATATACAACTGTTGATTCCACATCGATATGCGTGAGGTGCAATTCTTTGTAGTTGGACACTGCAGGGGGAGCAACGGGATAGTATGGCTGATAGACCTCGAGGCAATCAAGTGAAAATGAACGAATGGCCGGTAGGCGGTGGGCGAAGCGCATGTATACCATGGGCTCCGTGCGCTGCTCGGCTTCTGTTAGAAGTTCCAGCGTCTGCATTTTGAGTAGACTCTGGCGGGGCAAGAGGCCGTAGTTGTTGCGCAGCAGGAAGTCAGCCACAAAGGAGTCTGACTGGATATCTCCCAAGTAGAAGGTCAAGATGTTCTTGCACGACGACAGCAGCAATACGGCAACCGCGGCAACGAAGACATCGTCAAAGTACTCCACAGTGGGAGACTGGCCCTGAGCCGTGAGACACTTGGCTTTGATGGCTTGGGACATGACCTGCGTGTGGGCTTCACCCAGTCCAATTTCGTTTATAAGGTTCTTAAGGGCATTGTAGGTCGTCGGGTCAGAGGGGGTGGCCATCTTGGTTGTTGCTAATCGCTTCACGTCGCTTTCGAAATACGTCTCGCCCCCAAAACGAAAGTGAGGGTCGTATGACAATTCTTCGACGTGGTCGGCGAGCACCGGATTCCTTGCCAGCGTCTCTAGGAAATTATAGGCCTGATCAGCGTCGCGTGGTGTGAGACGCACGCGCCTGTACGCCGTGCTGGCTGCCATGGTTGAGAATCGATGAGGTGATGGCGTGGGAAACTTTCGAAAAAGCCGAGGCCGACGAGGAATGAACTGAGGCAGTCTCATAAGTCGTGCTACGACGGGCAACTTCATACCTGCTGAAGTCACAGACATACTTCGGAAAACTGGCAGCGCATTCACAGTCACGATGCTGATGCACATATTGGCAGTCAAATCAATGCACCATTAACGATAGCCTAATTCGGGTGGTCCCAATACCCCCTTTTGTTTTTCGGCTTAAGTCGCTGATGGCACAGCCTTGTCTGAATCCTGCGCGCCGAGCAACTACTGAGCCGAGCGTGTGGTGATCTGAAGGTGGAGAAACAGGAACGGCGTCGCTAACAGCTGAACTGAGGCTGCGTTCACTTCATCTTGGAACTTTCATCCTTTGGTTGTCTGACGCGAGTGAGCTCAGAGTTGTCACGTCGTGAGTTGCTTGGCAACTTGCCGTTTTCTGCTGTCGACACACACGATATTTGGCGACGCGCCCGCTGCATTGAGCTAGTTGTCGCGCAGCTGACAGTTCCTTGATTATGTGATTCAAAAAGTCTTTTGAATCTCTCCGATCCGGCCAATTAAGGTTGCGACGTACCTCAGCCCCTCGAAGTCGCTTCGACTTGCGATTCTTGCATAGTCACTCTGAATCAGTAACAACATGACCCGAGACTCTTCATCCACAATCAAGTGGCACCGCCGTTTATTTGTTATCAGGGCAGCTGTTGGCGTCCGGGACCCCGGGACCCAGCATCAGCAGGCGTGGAGAAGTCATCTCGGGCTAATAGCCAAAGAAAGCTGGGGCTGCTGAACGGCAATGTCATCGCCCTAACTAACAAATGGGGTCATTTTCCCTGCGATTACTGTGCGTCTCAGCTGCCAGGGAGGCCTTGACTCTTACCCGAGGGTTTGCCTCGTGGTACGCTGCCTGTCAGCTTCCCCGCCACGCTGACCATCTACGCAACCCCGAATTGTCTTGAAGACTTTGAAAAACAGTCAACTCGTCGGCGATTCCAACGCGTCCAGGCGAAAGGCCGCGGTGCTACTGAGCCTTGATTCTGGTCGGGTGAAGTGAGACGCTAATAGCAGCCCTCTGAGACTGTTCGAAATCGTGTTGCGCACAGCAGCACGCGACAAATTCAATGTCGTCCGAGTCGGCAAAGGACAGCGACTCGTCGACGACGCCGCCGAGCGTCACTGCGCCGGCAAGACAGAGACGTTGGTCGGCCAAAGTCAGGACGGGATGTAGCACTTGCCGGTAAGTCGCGCACCTTTATTCAAGCTAACCTCACGTGCAAACTAGCTGACTGACACGCCTTGCTCAATCAAAGAGCCCGGCGAGTGAAATGTGATGAGAAGAAACCCATTTGCGGCAACTGCTCTGTCAAGTCGCGGCCATGCGACATATCTGGAGAGACCATCACAAAAAGGCCAGAGTCATATGGCTTGGGGCGACGATCGTTCCGAGGGCAGCAGCAAGAATCAGGAGGACCAACGGACACGTTAAAGACAGTCACTGTGCCCTCTCACGAACGTAAAATGCACCCAGACCTCACCCCATCAGGCTGGGACTGGGCTGAAGCCTGTGAATACTGTAAGTAACCAATGCGAAGGCGATGGCCTCGGTTTGTAGAACTGCGCCAACATCATCTTCTTTACCTGGTACCAGGGAGCAGTACTATTCCTATCACAGATGAGCAGGATCTCCTGCTCCCTAGCGACTTTGTGAGTCCCCCCGGTCGCATAGACTTCGGGGCAGGGCCTACATTCCATGGTCCCGAGATGACTCGCATGGTGCAGAAATATAACCGCGACATGACAGAGAAGTTGCAGCAACTAAATCGAGATATCGCCGAACCAAGCACCGATCATATAACGGCAGTATTTGACCGCCTCATAGGTCTGATTCACAGCGAGGTATGATTTCGTAACCCGGTGTTCTTACAGATTGCGATCTCTTAGTTTCCAGCTGCTGACACGCAGATAGTCTAATAACCAATCACCAGCCCTAAGAATGCATATTCAGAGTTATATTACGCTGCTAATGGCGAGCGGTGGCGTCAACACAGTGAGCGAGCAAAAAATAACCAACAGACTGTCGATAATATTTGTCATGGCGTGAGTTTGGTCCAACCCATTACAGCTGGGACAAGGTTAATTGTAACTGTTCCCATTAGAGCGACGACGGTCATCAACTCGCTGAGCCCCGCGTTTGATCAAATCATAGGCGAGGACTCTTTCACAAATGACGATGTCTATAGCTGCTACGCATCAACGGCACATCCCGTGTTTCCATGTCCAACGGCTCTTTTCCTCTGCATGAGAGACATTAACGGACTGCGGCGAAAGATAGCGACTGGGTTCTACAATCCTGCTGCGGTCCAGACTGAGGCTCGTCTCATTTTTGAAAGCATCGCTGCATTCAAGCCCGAGCAGTGGATGGAGCGATATGAGATGCCGAGAGTCGCGTACCGCACAGCACTGGCTGCCATATTCCATAAATCCATGACATTATTCGCCAAACTCACATTGGCAGGGCACGCAGTTATCGAATTCACAAGTGCGCAGCGAATCGAGGAGGCCATGGACCTCTTGCAGTCGCTAAACGCGGCGCGGAAACTGTTGCCACTTCGGACCATTTGCTGGCCGCTTTGTGTCGCCGGAAGTGGCCTCGCGCAGTCGACTGTGAGTGACAAGGCAGTCGTCGATGAGCTTCTCTACGGCGTCGCCCAACGTATCGACTCGGCCGACGGGCCCTCGAAGGCGCTGATGACGCTTCGGAAGTTTTGGGACGCGGACAAGACGGGCTGGGACGAATGCTGGCAAGAGTGGCACTTTCCACTGCCCGTCTAAGCGGAGTCTGACAGTGGCGAAGAGGAGCCTACCATCATACATGAAGAGACGGCCTGACATTTGTGAGGGGACCTTGGGTGTGTTGATCGACCGCATTTCGAGCCCTTTTGAGCAAGAAGCAGGGTCTCAGTTTCCACGACTTGCACGAACCTGAGCAGCGATGACAGCATCTCGATTTTCCACAGCTGAATATACCCATGTACATGTGCACAACTGACCGTGGTACAAAGCCCGGCTCAATTGTTCCGCTTGAGGGCGGCTTCTCACCCCTACCTCAATGTGAAACCCCTAAATGAGCCTCGTCCCCTGCCACTCACCGACTGGCGGTAGGCACAGCGGCGGTCAGAAGGGCCCCTCCGAACTACAGGCGACCCCGTCTAAGCTCGCGGCTCCTTAGAGGGTAGTGGATTTAAGCATGTTTGAGCGTTAAGAGTTTAGATTTGGGGAGCATAGCATGATCATGTATCTTTAATGGATTTTGAGTTGTAATTAGGGGATTTTAATTGTCCCTTGATGTATGGATACATCGGAATTACAGCCAATCTACAATGCTCTCTCATACGATGGCGCCTCAGCAACTAAGATAACGGCGAATTCTGTCCTGAACGCAGATGTTCATCCCGAATTCAAAGAAAAAGGAGAAAAGCAATGCATTACTAATGGTATCTTGGTTTTGCTGTTTTCGTGTCATTTTCCGTCGTAGCTCAAAACGAGACTCGATTCCGTAATTATGAAAAAAGGGTATCACTTGTTCCACTTTCCGCTTCCCCTCACTAACTATACGCAGTCAAAAACCCCTGGGAAACATCTTTGAAGGAATGCATGAATCCGACTGGTTGGGCCGAGTCGGCCAGCTCGTCGTGCAGTTGCACCAGCTTCAGGACCGTGTGGGCAGATTCTGTACATATCGTGGCCGCTCGGGTTCCCTTGCCATCTAAGGGCATCGAATTGGTGGCATACGGAGTCAGCAAGCTGAGGATGCAGAAATGGTAGTATGTGCTGGGTGACGGTGTTAGCTCGGCGGCATCGTTGTCCGGCTTGCGTACTTACTGTACAAAGAGGATGAGTGGTTCGTGCTCGATACAAGCCTTTGTGTACTCAAAGAATGAAGAATACCAGTTCAGGCTATTAACGTATGTTGCAGCGGTCTCGGCCAGCGAGCGCTCGCCTGCATTGCAGCAGCACGTTTTGTAGACCCTCTCTGTGAGCTGGTACATTTCGGCGGCCACGACGTGCATATCATCAGAGCACGAGTTTGTGCTGTTGACGTAAAAGTCGTTTTCTGGTAGACGGTTAACTTACGCTGTGCACAATGCTCGGGGGCTGGTACTCACCCAACGTTATTTTCTGCAGATAGTCTGCCCAGCTTCGTTGATCTTGTCCGCCATATAGCGCCGTGGCCTCTTCGCTGCTTGCCCTGCGTCTGTATTCAGGCAGAGAATCTTCGTAGTGTTTTATCTGAAGCATAACCCTGCATCGAGTTTAGCAGGCCGTCCAATAAATACAGAATGCAACTTACCGGTTCATAGATATGGCGCCGCAATATGTAGTCGCGTTGATTCTCCGAAAGATGGAAGGCCCGGTCTCAGATTTGCTGTCTTCGATGCACCGGTTGCTAATTGCCTCCGCAAAATCGAGCGCAAAACTCTGCCCGTCGACCGTCTGGTGACGACAGATGCAATACAGCGAGATGACCCCGAGCGCCTGAATCCCGGGGATCGTCTGTGGCGGGAAGTCGCCGCTATAAATCGCCTGCACGGCATCTCTCGCTAGCACGGATGCCAGTGAGTCCCATGCTGGTTTACCGGTCTCTGTGTCGACAGCATCGCCCATGACCTTGTTTCGGAATCTGACGGCGGCGAGGGCGAGTAGAGCGTCAACGAGAATAGGCGAGCAGTACCGTCCAGCACCTGATTTCAAGTCCTGTCTGAACTTTTCTCTGTCAATAAGGCAAAACGAGACGCAATCCCATTCCAAAATCATGTCCAGGATGTTAAACACGTGGGCTGTCGACCATTCGAGTCGTCGGCAGGCGCTATTTGGCGACTGGAGTGAATACGCCTCGGAAATAGCCGTGAAATGACTGTTGAAAGATTCGGTCGATGTCGCCGAGCCGAGGCTTGCTGACACAAGTTGATCATCTGTGAAAGAAGTTAGTCAATGGTAGATGAAAGATCAGAGGAACAGCCGCATACCTTCGTTCTTTATATCGGTACCAGTAAATGTCTTGATTTTCGGTACGCTATCACCAGGCCCTCGTGTCTGATTGTTGGTGTTTTTTGTTGTCGCGTCCGCAGTCGCAGTCGCAGTCGCAGTCGCAGTCGCAGTCGCAGTCGCAGTCGCATTCGGCGTCATTACCTGTGCCGTAGCTGAGGCCTCCACCGGCCCCCCTTCACCAGTTGCTGCATCTTCGGGCTGGGCAGGTTTCAACTTCGGTGCTCGTGGTTTTGGCTTCGGCTTCGGCTTCAAGACTTTGGAGTCTTCGGTAGTCTTTGGCTCGGATTTGCGCGGCGTCGGACAGTAAACACATTCGGCAGAGGTATCTTTACACGTCTGGCAGGGAGTGTCTCCGTCACACTACAAGGCACAGCATGTTAGCGGGGCCGATTTTCTTTTCTCAGGGTTGCGCATCTGCTGCTGTTTTCTGTACCTTTTTCTTTCTGCGCCGACATAGCAAACAACGACTCGGGGTGCTGCGTCGAGTCATCGTTTCGTTCAAGTCATGAATGTTGATATCGTCTTCTTGATCCAGCGCCAAGCGAGAAGTTCAGAGATGTAGAATACAGTCACATAATACAGATAGTGCCGGGCCTGCCCTTCATTATATTGCAAACTTGCTGGAACAAAGCCACATGCATTCCGTAAGCCTCCATGTCGTTACCTAGACTTAATACCTGCCACAAAGCCGGGTATCTGCGTCGACTCTTAACAGCCTCCGCAAAGATACACACCTTCTCGTTTCCTGACTGGACTCGCCCCGCTTGCCGGATAACGCACTGCTTTAGGTGACCGGGGTAGGGGGAGTCTGCCCGCCGATCCAAGACGGACGCGCCCAAGGCCCAAGCTGCATGATGGAGCCCGTCGTACCCGGCCAATTAGCCCGCGCGGAGGTCCTCCATCCAACAGGCATCAGAACTGTTTGGGGGTGGTGCGAAGGGATGACGCCTTTAGTATTGCTGCCCACCGTCCGTAGCCGAAGTGAGGGGTGCGTGGAGATGATTTGGAAAGACCCTTGCCCTGCGACTAGGAAGTTGAGCCAAGAAGGCGTCCGTTCTCTTTCGGCGGCAAGAAGGTTGACAGATGGCGTATTTAGTACGAGACACGCATCCTTTGGTTTTACTAAGCTTTACACGTACCATTGTATTGGGACAAACTTGTTGATGATCGTGTCAAATTTCCAAGTACAGGCGGTCTCTCGGACACATGTTGGATGCTATTCCAAAGCTTCTCTATTGACAGCTCACAACCGCGGAACTGTGTCACGTCTGTGTGATACGCCCTGTGCTACCCTCTGTGCAGCCACACGACCGACCCCTTCCTGTCATGAATGTCTTTACTTTGTACTCTTGCCCATGTGGCAGTGAAGGCTGCATATCGGAGCAATAATACCCGCAGGCCCCAAACCGTCCTTGGCTTTGCCCAGTGAGACCCGCAGACGATGCCATGCCAGTGTGGCTGCTAAAAGTTCGGCCAAGGTGGGCGGCCGTTAATTTATTGCCCGTACCAGGAAGCGACCAGGCGCACCCCCGTCCAGAGGCACTTACCATGCAGCCAAGGATTGCTTTCACACTCGCCCTCGCAAATAATAGGGTGTTGAAAGGAGAGGCGGTCAGCTGCCGATATAGCAGCTTGTCCCGTCTCGCTCTGCCTGCATGACCCTTGAAACCTCTTCCCGCAAATGTCTCGCTCTGGTATCTCCGGAAGAGGCCACAGATCGGCCTGCGATTCTTGAAACTCAACTCGCGTACCAACAAGAGGGCGGGCCTTTAGCTTTCTGCCGGCGCACCTAAAAAAGGCCCCCACGGCGCTGTCGTCTTTATTGGCGCGGCCGTCTCTTCCCGGAAGAGGAGCCACACATCCACGGCTGCGCTCATAATGATGTTGCTTTTGGAGTGGGCGCCCAGCTTCCCACTGGCACACTTGGCCCTACAAGCTGCACCGGGGGCAGCAAGGCCTGGGACGTAACATCCGGATGTGGCCAGAGTCTCTGGACTCTGGTCGATTGTCTCTCTGCCAGTTCTTGTAGGACCAGGTGAATGAGAAACCCCGCCGATAAGCTCGCTAACCAGAGATTGACAAAGTCTCCCGTGCTCTAGACGTATCGAGGTCCTGGCAAGGACATGTCGTGCGGCCTGGAGGACGCCTTGAATGCTTTCGCCTGCCGCCGCCACCTAATTTGACGGGAGCGCCACCTCCAGACGTGTCACATTTTCAGCGGGAAGGATGGGAATCGCAGCGCAGCAAGTCACCAAACAGAGCCGCCCTGGTTTCTGGGGCCGCTAATGCGACCACGTTTTACGAGCGGAGATTTCCCTCCAGCATCTTCTGGGCCGTCACCCTGAGCAGGTGGGAGAATGTTGAAGCTTTCGCCCGGAGTCACTGTGCTGCTGGAGCTAAGTACTTTATAGCGGACTACATGTAGAAGACCGAAATGTCAAGGGCTTAAGTTTGCCGTCAGATTTCCTGCCAGTTAGCTCTGATCGACACCGGAGCCAACCAGGAACAGTCGTCGTGATTCGATAGAAGTGACGTCAACTAGCCCGCATTTATTAAAATAGGATTTCACAATTCGATACGTAATTGCAGTTGTCCATGAATGAAGAGGGGTAAAACCGCTCGTCCTAGGGACGCGCACCACACGTAAGTCATGTCTAACCCAGCTTGAGGCAGCTTGCCACCTCGAACAAGTCCCTAGCTATCTGCAGGCCGCCGAGTAGCCGTTGGGTAGGTTGGTCGAGTTGGTTGCCTCACGCTTCAATGGTCGGGGAGAAAGCCGCAAAGCTGATCAAATTTAGTGGTTTCCAAGTAGAGAGTAAAAGTTGTCAGCTGCTCCGCGCCATCGTACCCTATTTGCCCATGGATTTTGAACGTGGTCTCTGCCGTTACTGTGACGTATGCGCGTACCCTTCGTATAAGTGCTGCTTAGGTATCGTGTTACCCGGTGACGTCCTCATGACGGCAGACAGGTTTGAGTATAAAAGACAGCCCAGGTAACCACTCGATTACCTCTGCGGGTTTTCTAATTCAAATTCACCATAAACATAATTGCAATCATGACAACTGCACCATCCAGAGCTGAGCCTGTTGGCAACAAGCAATTCGCCGAATTTAGCCTTCGCGGCAAAACCTTCATCGTGACGGGAGGCGCCCGAGGGCTAGGCTTGGCAATCGCGGAAGCCTTGGTCGAGGCAGGCGGCAGAGGTTTGTTTCTTAGCCCACCACATAACAACAACTGTATGCTAATCAATCATCGACAGTTTACTGCTTCGATATCCAAGAGGAGCCAGACGAGGAATGGGCAGAAGCACAGAGCCGAGTCGTGCCAGAATGGGGAGGGTCACTGGTGTACTGCCAGCAGGACGTGAATGAGTCTGAACAGCTTGAGAAGCGCATTTTCGACATTGCGGATGAGAACGGCCAGCTCAACGGCGTCGTGGCCGCTGCAGCCTATCTGCGAAGAACCGCGGCGCTCGAGTACGAAGAAGAGAACATATCAGATATGCTCCACACCAACTACACTTCTGTCTTCATGACGGCCCAGGCAGCTGCAAAGGCCATGATGAAGCACAAGACCCGAGGCAGCATCTGCATGATTGCCAGCATGTCCGGCTTGGTCGCCAACAAGGGCATGCTATCGCCCGTTTACAACTCGTCCAAGGCGGCACTCATTCAGCTCGCCAGGAACCTGGCCATGGAGTGGAGTCCGATCAAAGAGGACGGCACCGGTGGCATACGCGTCAACTGTCTCAGTCCGGGACACATTGAGACGCCGATGATCCAGGAACTCTTCAAGAAGGATGATGAGCTCAAGAGCAAATGGACGCGCGAGAACATGATGGGCCGACTGGCCACGACAAGTGAATTCAAAGGAGCAGCGCTGTTTCTTATCAGCTCAGCCAGCAGCTTCATGACAGGTAAGTCATGCAGAACCAATTACTGCCGAGACAGTCGCTGATGCAATGTGCAGGTAGTAATCTAGTAGTGGATGGGGGCCACACGGCATGGTAAATATATTCGAGCAGTTATGTACGGTCGAAAAAAATGAGCGCTTTACATTTTATTAGTTCTTATATAATCATGAAGCCAAATACGACTCGACCTTTAGACAAGTTTTTTTTTTTCTCTCAATGCTAGTAATGGTGATGGTTCTGTTCTGTTGAGACCGCAAAATCCGACTGAGTTGGTTTACGCATACATCTACCCAAAAGATAATCCTATACTTCCATTCTAACCCTTGTTATAGTTTGTCTGATTCACCTGCTCCGATGAAGGATTCTTTGTTGCGCTCGTTGGTACCGGCGATCTTGCGACCGTGTCAGGCTTCGCGAGGCCAAACATGTATACAGCAGCGACCGCAACACCCAGCCCAATAGCTATTTGACGTACGGGGCTACAAGAAAAAAAATCTTAGTAAAGCTCATGCCAATCGCGTTGCTTCGGAACGCACCTCTTAGTTGTGGTGGACTCGGCGGGCTTCGTAGGGCCACTTGACTGGGAGACCATTCTCCGGGCCGAAACACCTTGCAGGCTGCGGAGGCTGGACCGGGTGGCCATGGTAGCGACACGAGTAGTTGCAAACATTTTGATTCGAGTTAAGTTGTAAGTAATTAGTGCAGTAACTACGGCTGGTTCGTCTGGCTAGGAAGGTAGCGCTTTATATCGGGTCTGTTGCACTTTTCCTTGCTAGGATCATGACGATGTCTTTTGCTCACAGTGACGTTACTCGGTTCGTTGATAATCGACTATTTTTGTGGGAATATGAGACAAAAAGCCCACAATTGCATGTCATCATCGCTGGAGACGATAGATAGCTGCTCACGGTCGCACGCCGGCACACTACCAGTCGCACCAAGAATTATTAGCACTAACGTATGTGAAAGCTAACTCTTCTGTCCGCCTCAGATCGAGCCGTAGATCTGGGCCTTATGTCAACGAGTTGGTTCCTGAGCACAAGGCTAACTAGTTTGCTCGGTTCGCTGTGGAACAGTGCATAAAGGCTGTTTTTTGCGTATGGGGTTGTACTATTTGTAAATTCACAGTCATCTATCTCTTTAACATTGTGATTCTATTTTTCCAGAAGAGGACAGGCCGCCCAGCAAGGAGTATTTGATATCGAACAATGTGTACCTCGCCTCATTTCCACATTTCTTGTGGCTTCCATGTCTCCATGCTAGCTACTGCTCCATCCGCTAGAGATCGGAGAGCAAATACATTGTCCGGCAGCGGTTGGGTGTTGTGATGTGGTGCAGTATCCGAGCGAAGTGCGGTGCTTCTCAATTTGGATTCCCACGCATCCGGCCCCAAGCAGCATGCAGAGGACAAGAAATCGGCCGTCCGCAATAGCGGAATCAGTCCCCTCGCAGTAGCAACCTTTGCAACCCAATGGGAGACATGCAGCCCCGGAGCTGCGATGACCCGGGACCTGGGACAGACACGCTTCTTGTCGAACTGCCGGGGCGCGCTCAAGACAAAAAGGACCCCTCGTTTCGGTTGACGATGGCCCGGGGGGCGCTGCCGTTCAAATCAGCACCTTTGCAAAGGCCTCCTGCAGGCCTCGCTCGCCCAGCCACGCCTCCAGCGCGCGCATGTCATTCCTGTTGGCTCGCTCCCCTCGCCGCTCCAGCTCACCGGTGATCTCCTGCATGCCCGCAAAGGCCCTGGCCGCCACGGCCGGCTGGCGGTACCGCTCGCTGACCTTTTTGTGGTGGGCGGGGATGTCGCCCCAGCTCTCCGTCTTGATGAAGCGCATGTAGTCGTCCACGGCCTGGCTGCCGCCCTCCAGGCACAGGATGCCGGGCTTGCCGGCGAGGAGGAAGCCCGTAAGGCCGTAGGCGGGTGCGTGGTTGACCAGGTCGTCCCGCTTCGCGCGCGTGCTGATGGAGGGGAAGTAGAACCAGACCCTGGTGAGCGACTCGGGCTGGGATACTGACGTGCCGGTGTCGTCTTGGTTGCGCGTCCGAGTGAGGTGTGCCGAGACGGCTGCGCTGATGTTTTCGACTGTCGCAAACAAGTCTTCATCTTTGGGAATGTCGGTCATTATGGAATTGACTTCTGCCTTGCTCATCCAGGGTGGTTGCTGAAGTCGTACCCGGGCGAGAGGCGGATCTGTGGGAGCTTGGCCCGTGTAGCATAACGGCACTGATATGCTGAGTTGTATATCCCTGGAAGGGACATCTTCTGAGTCTGCAGCTGTCTGCATCTCAAGTACAAGTTCGATGACTTGAGTTTTCAAGGACATTCCCTCCAAAGACCCCCTCTCAACTGCTTCCTTCAGGGTCTCTAAGGTGGCGCTCGCAGTCTCGGTCAAGACGACGCTGTCTTCTGTAGGGTACATGGCCATGAGTAACTCGATCTGCCCGAGTTGCGCCTCGAGAAGCTCCTGTGGCAGAAGAGAGCTATTCCCAGAATCTTGGCCCATGATGAATGCCCTCTCAACTAACCCAAGTCCCTCAATCAGATGCGAGATGTTCTCGGCTTGTTGCGACACTAAATCGCGCCATTGTCTAAATTTTTGTCGCGCACAACGGCGCGCCCCATATTTGGCTGTAACTTTGCTGGTGTTACTTACATGAGGGCATTTTCTTTTAGAAGTAATTTTGCAGCTCTTATTCTACAACTCTGAAGTATTGAATCTGTTACAACTTGTGTTGCGCAAACTTGTTGCAAATGGCTAGTCACCGGTGACTCACAGCTTAACCTGCCTCACGCCGAAATCTGTGCTGGTGAGCGAGTAAACCCACTGAGGCTGGACCGAAGTCTAGAATCGCTATTCCCTCGCGGCGGCCGATTAGCCAATTATCACGTTAGCTGAGTGGACTTCTTCGCACTTTGCTCTAAATAAATAGAGCATGGTCTTATATGCTGCTCCCGCTGAAAAGCACTTCTTTAATCAAATACTACCGAAGAGACATACATATACTCAACCTGATCCAATCCCAATACAAAATGGCAGACAGCCAGGCAATCGACACTTCTTCTAGCTACTCTGTCGACTATTCCACTAAAGATGTCGTCAAAGCCTGGCAAACCAAGCGCCTCCGCATGATCCGCGTGGAAGAAGGCAATGAACACATTCGACAGTCCCTCGTGAATATACAGCAAGACCCCGTGGTCACGGCGCTCGCTTCCAGCGCCGCCCTGCAGCCCGTGGGAGAAAAGGACCTGGCCGACAACATCTCCGCCCTGTCCAGCGCTCTGCTCGGTGTCGCCATTGCACTCTTGCCGGACGAGGCTGCCAAGCACATCAATGTCGACGCCGCCGCGGCGAGCGACCCGAACCGGCCCATCATCATTGGCAGCATGACCATTGGCTGGGGCGGCATCTCTCTGCGCACGGCTCACCACCGCAACGCGCACATGGGCATCACTCTATCTCGCGAGTACCAGAACAGGGGCTACGGAGGCGAGGCCATCAAGTGGATGCTAGGCTGGGCCTTTGGCCACGCCGGCCTGCAAACGGTGTCGCTGAGCGCGGCATCATTCAACCAGCGAGGTATCCATCTCTATAAGAAACTGGGGTTCCGAGTCGAGGGCCGCCGCAAGGAGACAATCTACTTCAACAGGGGATGGCACGACGAG
Organism: Lecanicillium sp. G3; assembly: GCA_037575805.1. Lineage (NCBI taxonomy): Eukaryota > Fungi > Ascomycota > Sordariomycetes > Hypocreales > Cordycipitaceae > Lecanicillium > Lecanicillium sp. G3. The sequence continues at coordinate 2,930 of JAZHPD010000123.1, read as the reverse complement.
ATCGACTTTGGCATGACGGAGCACGAATGGGACGTGCTGAAGCGAGGACATTGAGCTCGGGGCAGACGAGCAGCGATGGATTTGTCATTTCGTATCCTTTCACAAGCAAATTTCGGCCCAGCGAGAGTATTCGGAGGTCAGTGGCAAAGACAAAATAATTAAAAAAAGGGAAAAAAGAATTATACACCCGAACCCTACGGAGTATGCGGACGTAAATACGACGTAAGGTAGTATAAATGTCTTGTTTGCTGTTGCGATGAGACGCCATCGCGGAATATTTCCTCTAGTATTATTATGTGGCGCGGAACAAACAATTCCAGTTAAATGATTTTTACTTTTATTTTTTGCCTCTTGTGCGACGTGAGAAGAGACATACTCGTAGTAGTGCGTGGACGGCCCCGTCACGAACTATTACACCTAGACAGATGCGGTACGTGACACCGCAGCAATGCATCACTGACGTCCGGAAATAGCCTACTTACTCCAGACGAGGGAGTCTTCAATGTAACCAACGTCGAGGTCGGTTGATCAGTCACGGTAGCAGTGCATTCTGGAGGTCGTCTGACAGGACGGGAGCCGGCAGGGCTTGTGCTGCATGACCGTGCGATTTAATCAATTAAAGTTTTTGGCTTGATATGTGATAGCGAGAGGATGTAATAATAGATTATAGAAAAATAAAAATAATAAATAACCCGCCACCGAACCCCCGGCTCAGACTAAAATGATACCCCCCTTCCCATGATGCTTGTCGTGGGCCACGAGACCCTATCCGCGGCGGATGTTGATCGCGCGAGTGGTAGAGCTCGGTCTGCTACTGTTGCTTTCACCACTTCTCATCTCCGTACTCACCCCGTTAGTGACAGGGCTGGCGTCCATCTCCCAGGGGAAGGCCATCTCCGCGTCGTCGTAGGGCGGGGGCGGCGATGTAGCTGCTGCCCCGGGCCCGTACTGCTGGCTGGGGCGACGGAGGATGATGGTGATAATGGTGCATTCGACGGTCTCGGCAGCGTTGGAGACGGAGGCCGATCGGTTGCGGTTTCGTGTGTTCTGGCGCTGGTTCCTGCGCGGTTGTGAGCATTGGCGCAGTCGAATCGCCTCATGCATAGACTTACATGGCTTCGCAGCCCAGGCAGTGGTCCAGAGGCTGCGACTCGGAGATGGGCTTCTTGCAGCCGGGGCACGTATACAATGGCATGCTGGATGTAAATGACGATGCCAGACGGAGAAGGAGATATAGTACAAGAGACGCGGCTTGAACGACGAACCCGACAATGTAGAAGAAGTAGTAGAACATGAGTGAGAAAGAAAGAGTATAGTTTTCTGTACGAGCACTGCCGACGAGCCTGGCAAGTTTTATAGTCTGACTCTGTATCCCACATCCTTGTCCCGCAAAGAAACCCGAAGGCGTCAAAGTTCCCTGCGGTAGCACAAGAGAGACCGAGAGAGAGCGAGAACGATGCGCCGCCGCCGCCGCCGAGAAACATGACAACTAACGGTCCTCAATCGAAGGCACTGTGTCGCGCGACCACCGCCCTCGACCACCGCCCTCGGTGTTGGGCCGAGGAGTGGCCAACCTTTGCGCCGGGACAAGGCATACATCCCTGGCAGAGGCAGGCAGTCAAGTCCGAATGTCTGTCCCATTCCTCGACACACGCACGCACGCGGCGGCGCAGCGCCACCCATCATGTCGCGAACCGGGGGGGGGGGAAGACGCGCGAAATCTGCGCTCGAAAAAAGCCATGCAGTCCCATGCCCTTGCCATTGCCCATCCACGCCGCCCTCGTTCAAAACATGGCACTGCCGACCCCGACCGCCCGCAGAGAGTAGCAACATGGGAGGATGGCCCCCCCCACGGCGGAACATGCCGTCTGATGTACAACAGCTCATGGCGCACGCTACCGGCAATGTGAATGTAACGAGACGAGGACGCTGCAACACGACAATGGAAGGGTACATTTTCACGTTTATTCTAGTAGGGGTTCCAGAAGACTGATTACTTTGCGCCGCACGCCCACACCCACACACATCTTTCTTCTGTCCGCTTGCCGAGCGTGGGCTAGTCAGTGCAAGACAACAAGCACGGATCACTGATTTCAAGAAGGCCGTCTTCTCATTTGTTCAGATAGCGAGTAGATTCATAAATAGCTTAGCGGTGCGTGGGGGAGGGAACATCTAGCGAAAAGAAAAGATGAGTGCTTTGACATCCTGGGAAGGGGTCCAAAAACCTGCCCCAGCTGCATCGTGAGACACAATTTGGACAAGGGGGTATATTCAAGACCACGGGGGAAATAGAAAGGAAGGATTCTTGGGGGTCCTTGCGGGCGTAAGATAGATGACCTTTCGAAGTCATCCCGTGTGTAACCCCAGAAAATAAGAAAACGAGATGAACAGGCTGCTTCTGTTTGAGACCCTGAAGGAGACGATAACTCGACTGAGCACCTCGTTTACTCGGCTTCATTTCATGACATGCGTTCTCCAAGTTTCTTCTGCTAGACCCTCTCGCTGGACGAGAGAATTGGCTGACTCGACTCGCTGCCTATTGTCCTTCTCGGCTGTCGCTTTGTCTGTCTGCCTGCTCTGCCGATCAAGCACTAACACGGAGCCTAAGCAAAGGCCCGGCCCTGCGACGCGGGCGTCCGCGCGAAAACCTTAACTGTAGTTACACGACCGTAATCTCTCCAGTTTTCTATGTCAGAGAAAATGGATATCCATATTCGTTCAACATTCGACGGGCGCCCGCAAAGGGGAGAGCGCGTGGGGGGGGGGGGGGGGGGGGGGGTTTTTGGGGGGGGGGGGGGGGCGGTGCCCCCCGGGGGCCCCCGGGGGGGGGGGGGGGGGGTTGGCCGCCGGGGGGGGCGGGGGGGGGGGAGGGGCGTGGCGTGTGCGGTGCGCGCCGGGGGCAGTCTCGGCTGGTGGGGGATTGTTTGAGG
>JAZHPD010000122.1:0-33646 GCA_037575805.1 Lecanicillium sp. G3 | reverse complement strand
TTATTCTTTAAATAATCTATCTAATATTAAGAAAGAGAGAGAGAACCAAATTATCATCTATTTTCTCATTATATATAGCGTTATATATAATGAGAAAATAGATTATAATTTGGTTCTCTCTCTCTTTTTTAATTATTAATTTTCTTTTATTCTTTAAATAATCTATCTAATATTAAGAAAGAGAGAGAGAACCAAATTATAATCTATTTTCTCATTATATATAGCGTTATATATAAGGAAGGCATAATATACTTATAATAGTATAATTAGTTTATTTTTATCTTATTATAAGCATTCTAATATTTTAAGAGATTAGAAATATATTTTTATTTATTAATTAAATATGTTATATTATATATTATTATTTGTTATTATAATAGTATGTATTATTAATATAAACTTAAGGTTAAATATTATCCTAACCTAAAGGAATATTAGACTCTTAAAATATATAGACACCCACACCTATCTTTATTAATTTAAGGCGGATTTTAATATTATATATGGTTATAGATTATAAATTTCCTCATGGCCTTATATATTCTAAACAATTTTATACACTTAGATATCTAAATATATTAAATATAATTATTTTTAAACTTAATATTATTATAATTAGATTTGGTTAATTTTTCTTTTAAGCTTATATTAATATTTAGCCTAGAATTATATAATATAATATTATATTAGTTTAAATATTAGTTAAATAAGTTATATATAATTAATTTACCTTATAATAATAATAATAATAAGGTATATATAGAATTAAATAGCCTATTAAAAGATAAAGGTCTTTATCTATCTAAAAACGCTTTATTCTTAATTTATAATAAATAATTATAATTGTTTTCCGGATTTAGATAGATTATAAGAATTATTTAAGCTTAAGGCGGTATAGATAATAATATAGAATCTTTCGATTATAATCTTAATAATTCTTTTATTAAATTATTATATCCCCTTAGGGGAATTTTCTTGGCAGCCTTAATCAAGCCGAATTATTTGGTTTCTATTTATATAATTAGTATTATTCTTTAAAAATAAGTCTTAATAATATAAGATAATAATAAGAGATAATAGATTAAATTTTTAAGAATAAGTGGCTATCCCTTATTAATAATTCTATTATATTATTAATAAATTAAATAATATATTATAATTTTAATATTATTAATTATAATAAAATAAATATTAAGCCACGCGTTAATATAATTTTAGAATATTAATATAAGAAATTAGTAATAATATTAAGTGGTTAATAGTGAATAAAATTCTATATTGGTTAATTATTAATGGCCGGTGAAGTCATTAGGGTATTTAAGGCTTCTTGGTTAGGTAAGATCGGTTAGACTCTACCTTAGAATTTCGGTAATTTATAATCTATTATAAATTATAATATTAATCTTATTATTAATATATTTAAATATTATATTATTAATAATCTAAAGTGAGTATAATATAATAAGAATAAATATTAAAGAAAATAAAGATTTTATTTTCTATTATATATAATTATTTCTTAAATTAAGCCTTCATTTTATTATTTTTATTATAATTTAGTGTATATATTTGACTTATTTATTAATAAAATAATAATAATTAATTAATTATTGGCCAAATTAATAATTATTATATCTCATTTATTTTTAATATTTAATAATAAATATAAGGGTTATTAAGGCTTTTTAATAATAATAAAATATTATAATAGTGTATAAATAGAAAAGATAATTTTCTAAAGATTAATATTAAGTATAAATATTAGTGGTGGTTGTGTGATCTCCCCTTTTACCAATTGTATGTATAAGATCGCTCTTCTAGTTGTGTCCTTGTCCGATCAATTCCACCATTGCCTGAAAGGTATATCTCGGCTGTTATTCTAGGTCCTTTATAGCTCTTCCCGAATTATAGACTCTGTTAAGATGACCTAAATGTTTCTAATTCTTTTTTCTAAACACAGTCCGGACAGCAGGGTAAGCACGCTCTATCACTTCCTGCGCGTCCCTGTCCAGGCCTGCCAACGTTTTCTTGTCATAGGAGAAAACCATTCAACCACTAGCGTAACAACAGTGCTGCGTGTGTTACTCAACAAGTTGATCAAGTATTATTAGAGTAGTACAAAATCCCCATGGCAAACCAAATAGTCCCCAAGTGAACCGAGAAGGCTTAATTGATGGCAATCCGACGAGGCTCTGGCTTTTTGGCCCTGGGCACCGACACGGAGAGTATGCCATCGTTGAAGGCCGCAGAGATGCCGTCCTGGTCTACAGAAGACGGCAACGTAAACGTGCGAGAGAATTCGCCGACCCTGCGTTCTCTAAGCCAATACTTTGGCTGCTCCGTCTCCTCGCTGACTTGTGTTGCGGTATTGTCGGCGCCGTGGCCCTCGCCTGCTTCGGTAATGGCTGACTTGTTCGAAGCATTTTCGATCTTAGTAGTGGAGGACGACGGCGCTGTCCGAGAATAGGTCCGCTCAGACTTTCCGCGAACGACAAGTGTCTGCGGCTTGGGACATTTAATGTAGATGTCTTCTTTTTTCATGCCCGGGAGCTCTCCGTGCAGCTCGTACCGATCGCTGGTCTCACGGACGTCAAATTTGGGCTGCCAGAAAGGGACTCCAGACTGGCCGTCACGGGCAGACGATAAGGAACCACCTCCCTGACGACTGTAGTTGTCGAAATCGTCAAGGAGGCGGAACAAGCGTGTAAACGACGAGGAGTCGCTGTCATACAGTGTTCGTGGGAAGAGAGACATGGTGTATATAATGTAGCAATGGACGTATTAAGCGTTTGGTGTTTGGAGTTTGGTTCTTGGCGATTCTTGATTGATTATGAGCTAAGTTGTCGATGTTGATTTGTAGTTTATCCCAGCGAGGATGACCATGCCCTTTATATCTTTGTTTCCTTGCCTTGCAGTTACAGACATCGGGTGTAAATGAAGGGCCAAAAAGTAAACCAACAGTGTCATATCGAATTGGTCAGAAAAGAATCGAAGAGGTAAGAAGATCAGAGAAAAGCGTCGAAGGAAGCCACATGTAATGGTGCCACATGTAATGACGCAATGAAATCGCCGTGGTTGCCTGCCAGCAAACTTGATTGGCGTAGTGGCTGCGGGTGGGGATGACAGCTTTCGATGGCTCTAGAAGCTGCGACGGCTCTAGAGGCGGCGATTGGACAAGCAGCTAACTGATGCAATAAAGCTATCTCGAGCAACAACATGCCCGTCCCATGGCAAATTTTCTAGCATATTCTACGCCTGATTGCCGGCCACAATCGGCCAATAGTTTCCGATGAGGAAATCTGGCGGCTTGATAGTATAACTTGATAGTAACCCTGAGAACAAGTCATACCGGTACCCGATACTCAATAACGAACACGATAATGTACTTTAATAACGTTCAAGGAAATGTAGCCCTTGGCAGCTCAAGTCCTGGCATAGAGGATAAATCAGCCGAGAGTTTGTTGCTTCCACGATATAGGAGAAATAGATGATGGAGACGCAAAGAGCCGACTCCTTTTGATCATCCGTCTCCCCACAATGATATCTGGAGGCACCTTTAAGATATATGGATGGAGTCCTGAGTCTGTATGGTGATGCAAGCAAAAGAGAGCACCACAAAAGAAGCATTTTTGCGGAAATCAAGGATCAATGTCTTTACCATCCAGCTTCTCGGTTGCCGAGTAAGTGATGCTGATTTGTTGCTTCGTAAAATAATTAAAAAAAGTTAAAAGAAAGTGGCATTAACCCATCCAGGACGCACCAGGTTTCGGTGTACCGCGATCATGTTACCAATCGTAAGAGAGTCAACCAATACGAAGTAGTGGATGAAATCAACTCTGGCGTACACGGCAAGGTCAAGCGTGCCTACAATACGCTGACAAATGGCGATGTGGCTCTCAAAGTGATGCGACGGGCCGGTCGCACGAAAGGTGCTGCTGATGCATTACGCAGAGAGGTTGCCGTTCTCAAAAGGGTTCATCACCCCAACATCGTTTCTTGTGTCGAAGTGATTGATGACCCTGACCATGCCAAAGTCTACGTGGTCCTAGAACTCGTCGAGAATGGAAGGCTACCATGGCGCACAACGATGGCGTTTGCCGCCATGAATGGGACAGGACCCAGGATGGCATGAAGCTCAAAGGAATGCCATTAGACTCACCAGAGCTAGTCGCTTGCCAGTCTCCCATCACTCCTGATACGTCCCCAGTTCAGGGTGATGAATCAAGTCCTTCGTCCTGCGAGTCGTTTTGTAGTCTAGAGCTCGACCCCAACGGGGAGTCCTCTTCAGACCAGTTCCAGTATGTACCCTGCATTACCATAGAGCAGGCACGCCGCGCCATATTGGACGTCGTCTCGGGTCTTGAGTATCTGCATGCACATGGAATTGTTCATCGAGACATCAAGCCGGACAATCTTCTGTGGACAAGAGATCATCGTGTTAAAATCTGCGATTTCAGCACCTCGTTTATCAATACTCCTTCTTACGGCACATCCTGCAACAATCTCCCCTCCACAGCTGTTGGCAACTCGGCTTCGTTTGAGGGCAAGGATGAGATAATGAGGACGATTGGCACTCCGGGATTTATGGCCCCAGAGCTATGTTGCACGAGGCCAGACGGTATGGACCTGGAAACACTTCAGCAGGTGGACGTTTGGTCTCTCGGAGTGACTTTGTGCTGCCTGATTTTCGCCCGGCTGCCTTATATTGCCCATGATGAATACCAGATTTACAGAAAGATGGCAGAGCATGACGCGTACATCCCCCAGCAACGACTACGGCCTGTGCCGCCCCCTTCATCGGATCTCGCTGCTCCCATGATATGCCCAAACGACCAGTACCGAAGGGATGATGTGATTGAGGATGAGTATCTTGACCGAGAGCTGTTGGATTTCTTGCGCAGCATCTTAATTCGAGATGCTCAAAAGAGAATACGTCTGGCGGATAGTAAAGAACATCCATGGCTGAGTCAAACCTCAAACCTCCACAGATCATGACAATTTGGGAAACGCCAGAAAGCAAACTTGATGGCGAATAGCGCAACTGTGTGACTCTTGGCTGGTGGCATTGGAGGCGACTAATGAAGGAACGACATTTAGTGTTTCCTTGTTAATTGCACCCGCTGCCTATATCGATGAGCTCCATGGCGCTCTTGCACAAGCACGCTCAGAGCTGAAGCCGGCCGATACCTTTGTCCTTACCCGGCGCTCAGTGCATCTCCGCGGCGCGAAATTAGCGATGAATTATGGACTTTCTTTCTAGATAATGCCTATAGCCGACCACAATGGTACTGAACTTATCCACTAGGTGCGCGTTCTATGTATATGGCGTGTATTTACCTCATTACTACATTATTTTCAGTTTCTATGAAGTACTATACTGTTATAGAGCAGTGGGGAGAGGATGTTGGCTTTTAAAGCGACAAAGAAAAAATCCCGCAAACTAGGCGATATCAACGCGTTTGTAATATTTCTTGAATATGATACGAAACTGTTTTCTGTAATAGTAATTGCCAGGCATGGCTTTCCATGTGTTTATTGAAGAAAACGGGGAGCACCGTTACTTCGGGGGGATTAAATGGTACAAGCGAGGTTCTTCTGCTGGAGCCACTACACCATCACACATAATGACCACAAAGGGCTCCTATTATTATCCTTGTTCAATAAAAGAGGGATATTTATGTATTAATACTGTACTGGACAATTTGAGCATACAATGAATACCATTCTTGGTTGCCTTTAACCGCTATAAATTACCTCTATAAATTGTTATGTAGGCTTTCTAAAGCAGCCCTTATATCTCCTGTTGCCCCCTTGATCGTGTGTACGCCTGAATAGGTCTCTGCTCAGGCTAGTCTAGCATCACGACAGGGCTACGGAGTCTATAACGAGCGGCAGTAGGGTTAGGCTAGCAGCTACGGGAAGCATTAATTGTACTATATTAAGAGGGATCGTTTATGTACGCAACCGCCGTGCTTTTATATTGTTATCCCGATAGCATTATATTGCTCTCGTAAACCTTGTAGTCCAGCTTTCACGTGATTTCGAACGCGGCTCTAATCGATCATACAAAACAGTTGCGTTAGACGTTTGTTGCCAACATGAAGCCGTTTCCACCAGCACCAGAAAGCGCGATAGATTGGAAGGCTTTATGTTTTAATATAACGGAAGGTACGTTACACTACTCATTCAGCTCAATTCCGCCACTTACAACCCTGTCTTTTGTCAGTCAATGGCCATATTGAAGCGACCTATTCCGAGGCTACGGGTCAATGGACGCCATTACAGTTTGTGGTTGACCCGTATGTCCGAATCCATGGCATGTCTCCAGCGCTTAATTATGGCCAACAGGCTGCCGAAGGTTTAAAAGCTTTTCGGGGTCCTGGAGACAGTGAGATATTACTCTTTCGTCCAGACTGCAATGCCAGGCGGATGCAGCATTCCGCGGATGTGGCTTCAATGCCACGCGTACCCCTTGACACATTTGTTCAAGCCTGTCGCTCTGCTGCTGCGCTCAATGCTACATTTGTCCCACCTCATGCCACCGGCGCTGCCTTATATTTAAGACCACAGCTTTACCGATTAAGCGCTCAACTGGAGCTCCGTGCGCCACAGGAGTACAAATTCTGTGTTTTTGCTATTCCCACTAATACCGCCCGTGGGTTGCGTCCGGTTCGGGCCTTCGTTATTGATGATTTCGATCGCGCGGCGCCCAAAGGCGCAGGCAATGCAAAACTTGGTGGCAATTATGCGCCGGTATCGCGTTGGACAAAATTGGCTAAGCTTGACGGGTACGACATTACACTGCACCTTGACAGTATCCAACATGAATTTGTCGACGAGTTCAGTACGTGTGCTTTTGTTGGCGTCACTCACAACAAGGACCAGGGGGTGACGGTGGCTATTTCTAATTCTGACCGCATCATCGAGAGCATAACACGGGATAGCATTGTACGCATTGCGCAAAGCTTCGGTTGGAGAACAGAGAAGAGGCCCATCAAATATGCAGAGCTGCCTTCTTTCACAGAAGTTTTGGCTGTTGGCACAGCTGCGTCTGTTGTACCAGTACGATCAATTACTCGTCATAAGTTGAGTTAACCAGCAGGCCCACGCGTGCGAGTGCGCGGCACGTGTGAGACGGTTAACTTTTTACCAGAATCACAAACCGAAGGTGGACCACTTTGTTTGAAGCTATTGAAGCGGCTAAGCGAACTTCAGCGTGGCGAAGTGGAAGATGCATTTGGATGGCGGGTAACCGTCACGCCTGATGACCTCATTTTAGGCGATGACGACTTATCATGTGGCAATATCTAAGTTGCCCAAATCGATACAACAGCGGAGAAAATGTATTATTCATATTTGGGATCTCTCTTAAAGCATTCACGAGACTTGCCACAAAATTCAGAATGCGGGCGTCCAAGTTGATGTGAACACCTTAACCTTAAACTGTCGTACGTATAGTGCGTGAGCAGAGGAGCGTTTGGCCAGTGAACACTGCCTATGGTTTCAGCACTAAGCCGAACTAGGCATAGTAGGCATTGTAGGACCAGGTGACCGCGAAAATCGCGTGCACGGAGCAAAGAATCGAAGTGCTGCTCACCGAGCTAACTTTCGGCTGTAGAAGCTTCTCGCTTCAAGTCATTGATGGACTTTGTATTGTTCTCTTCGGCCCTGTCGCTCTTTGGCGAAATATCCTGGTGCCGGTTGACTTCTGAAACAAACAAGCTGCCCTCGGCAGAACAGATGTAGTGCTGGTTTCCGATGGCCCTTAGATTTTCCCACAAGGGCTTCTTTATGATTAGATAATACATCCCAAAGCCACGATGCTGCGTCGATCTAATCCTCCGTTTCAGCAGATAAGCTACTTGCCCGTGCAATGCGTTCGATTGGCACGCAAATGACCATCTTTGCACCAATAGAGAGCATTGCTGCCGATGCGAAAAAGGGCAGTCCAATCCACCCACTGCCCAGCTCCATGCCAGATCGAAATAGCTGCGCAAGCAGCGGCCCGGCAATCAGCTCGCTGATGGTCAAGAACAGGCTCGAAGCTGTCATGAGGAGAGCCACATGTGTCGGGTCGACCAGTTCGGTCAACATGCTCCGCAGAGCCAAGTACATGCCGCCTCAACACCATGCTGATGACGAAGAGCGACGATGTTGAAGCGAGTCCCATGGCCAATGAAGCGAGCACGCAGATGACAGCGCTGCCTCGGACGATCCACCAGTCCTTGATGAGGGGCACCATGCCGGCCTTGGTCAACAGCAGCTGGCTCAGCATCGGCAGCAGAACGGCGGTCAGCACCAGACTTGTGACTCCCTTGACAGTTATGAGCAGTCCAACCTAAGAAGAGTTAGCGCAACCGGCCTCCCATGGATAAGGGTGCTCAGGAAAAAAAAAAAAGTTTCTGGGCAACTTGCTTTGGACCACGGCCAGCCAAATCTCTTGGTGACATACTGCAGCAGCACCATGGCTACGCTCCGGCCCACAATCGTGAAGAGTGTGCTGAAGAGGAGGATTCCGATAGTAGAGTTTTCGACGAACAAAATGCGGATCATGGCATTGAGCTTTTCCACAGCAGCGCGCGAAGGCAAGCTCCTTCTTATTCCCCATCTTGAGGCGCCAGCTGCATCGTTGGTTGACGCGTATGACAACCTTGCTACGCGTTTCCGGAAGCGCAACTGTGATAGGTATGGTCACGAGGAACAGTGCCAAACCGCAGTATATGGAGAACCAGGCGCCGCACAGCTCCATGACGAGGTATGTCAGAGGACCGGCGATCAGCGTTCCCGCCGTGGCGGCCGACCCGAGGTAGAAAAACCCAATCGACCTAGAGCGGGCTTGTAAGACTATATTCCCGCTCATTTCTTTGCGCAACGGAGATGAAGGAGAGCAAACATGATCAGTCATCATGCTGGACAGCTATGGGCATCCTTACCTTTGCGCCCGAGTCGATATATCCGACGTCATCGTGAAGATGAGGGCATTGTATGTGGCCGAACCGCCACCGATCAGGCAGAATATGCAGCCCAGCCATATCATGCGTATGGGGAAGACGTCAGGATAATGGCCTATGGGTTTTTGTTGGCGTTGGTCAGTTGAGCATTCCATCCGCGCGGCCAGGAGTCCCGCCGGTAGGTTCTTTATACAAACTGTCACGGTGGCTACCAGGCCCAAAGCGATGCCAATGTTTGCCAGCACGAGTACAGGCTTGCGTCCGTAGCGGTCCGCCGCGAGGCCCCAGGCAATGCTTGTCAAAAAGCCCGGCACGAGCGAGAAGGTGCCATACCAGCCCAACACGAAGACCAGCTCGGATTGGACCTTAGTGTCCTTGCAGCGAGGGTCTGCGGCAGGCTGATTGACGTCTTCATACTTGGACCTGCAGATGCTTGCCTCAATGACCTCGTTCAGCGGGACGTCGACCATGTTGTTTCCGAATTCCAAACACCACAGGAGGATAAAGCACGGGACGGCGACGGCGAGACGCTGCGACGTGGTCCGGTCGTCCTCTTTGTCGTCGGCCTCCTGCCGCTCAGCCGCAACCCGTTCATCGTGATTCAGGAGAGGTTCGCGCTCGTCGTGGTTTGTTTGGGTTTCACGCATCGTCGTTGGAGAATCGCGAAAATCATGGGGGATCTATAATTTGAGCAGTGAAAAGCTGCCGTCTTCGACCGCTCTCCGGGAGCGGAGGGTGGGCTACTTACTGTATGTGTACTGGACCTTTGCTCATAAAATCACTCAGCCCCATACAGTATGAGGACTTACTTGGTGCGATGCGGCTGCAATGAGACAGCACTAGTGCTCATCCAGGAAAAGTATGGGGGCACCGAGTAAAGAGAAAGTCATGCCGTTTCTTATCAGTTCTCATTCTGGGCTAATCTCGCAATACGAATTCGCTAGCCAGCTATGTCATGTACTCGACGCTCACAGACTGGCAGGGATAAAGCAACTGCATATGCGGTTCCAATTTTTTGTACACCTGGTAAGGTGATTGGAAAGGAAGTCAATGTGGCTCTCTGCAGTCCACGCCACGTAGCTGTTTCCTGAGCCGCTACAGGGTTGACGTCACCAACTTGCACGAATACAGCAACTACCCAGTAAGGAGCTTGGTGGCAGTGACCCTTTATCCCAAGCCTACACAAGTTTAAGTCGTTTCGGCATTCTTTGAACTATTATATTAATCCAAAGCTTTCATGCGGTATGTTCCCCTACGAGAGCGTCGTAATACACTCAACAAATAATCATCATATGTAACTAAATATATTATAGTCTCCCCTGCTTACCCCTTGGTTGTACTATAAAGGTTCCCAATGGAGCCACTCAGAATTATTACATCTACAATCGCAAATTTTCCGCGAAGGGATTGCTCCCGCAACGACGGGGCATGTGATAGTAGACGACGTGCCAGATATCTCTGTTCCCTGCCAGGAGGCTACCTGCTGATGGTGCTGCTGCTTTGCCGCTGGGGAGACACAGCCTATGCGTTGTTGCACGCCGTTTTGGAGGATCTCGACGCAGCAGAGCCACAGTTCGAACGCCGGATGCGTAACGTTTGCATAACCCGCCTCTCTTGGAGATTGGGCGTGGTCGTTTGTGCCAGCAGTAGCTGCGACGTGGCTTTTTGTAGTACAGGGTATTTGTTTACGCAACGGCGAGGCAAAGAAAAGGCGTCCGGAAGAAGCCAATGAATGGATGAGCTTAAAGCGCGTGAAGAAATGGAGAATTTAGGACACGTTTGTTTTTTACCTCAGCAGCGAGTGATGTAGCTGCTAGGGTGCAGAATCTGGTTTCTTGACGTATTTATAGACGAAGAGGCAGCGGAGGTTGTGCGTCTTGTGACGGAGTGAGCGGAAACTAAACGTCCAAGGACAGTGTGTCATGTGGAAGACAATTTTATAATACTATTAGCTGGCCTGAAGCTGCATAGCTACTGCTACATGCACGACACTTGAGCCCAAAGAGCGCAGGTCAGTCCTGCGAAGCTGCAGGTTAATACCAGAGCCGCAGCACCTGCTGTGCAAATTGACGGAAGAAAGGATCCTGCACCTTCGTAGATTCGGCAATGCCGCAGCATTATGATTTCGCTAAAACACAAATAAATGGAAGGCCAAAATGCACACTGCGGGCCGTATGAAAAATGAGGTCACTTGTTTCGAGACTTCCACCGATCGTGGTGCAACCGAATATAGGTACTCTCCGACTTGTATCTCGAAATCGGTCAGCAATACGCGTCCTTCACTTTCCCCGCTGCTGCCCCCCCTACCTGCTGTTAGCTGGCGGCGATATTGGTCGCTTGGCCAATTATGACAACTACCTGGCGTTCCTTTAAGTCCAAACATCACGTTTTGAGGTGGTGTTTCTTGTATTGGACAACCACGAATTCTATGGGCTAACCTATAATGACGCACCGGATATGGCACGGCGTTTCACGGACGAACCGGCTCTGGACCAGCGGCTTGCGCTCTTAGACAAAACGCGCTGGGACAGCCCGCGCTCTAATCTTTCCATTCTTGGCTGTACACTATGGTCCTTCATACCAGATGACAAGATCGGTATCGTGCAATCCAGGATGAAAGACTTCAAGAGAATCGGCGATTGGACTCCTACCACACACAATAGCGCCCACGCTGAAGAAGCTGCCTGGCTACGCAAGGAAGTTGCCAATTTGACTGCAGCTGCAACGCAGAAACCTAGAAACTTGCTTGTGGTTACGCACCACGCACCATGCCTTGAGGGAACTTCACAGCCTGAGCACGCACGTAATTCATGTCCTCGGCGTTCGCGACCGAGATGTTGGCATCTGGAGACTGGAGCCTTGTGGAAGACCTGAGTATTTGGTCACACGCATTTTTTAACGGATACGGTGCGCAACGGCGTCCGGATTGTTGCAAATCAGCTGGGCTATGTCATGCCACTGCACTCAAATTCCTACCGCTGCAATAATAGTGCGGGCAACTATTTAGATCTTGCCAAAGTGGTTACCAATTAACGCTGCTAGGCTCAAGTGTCTGCCTAAGATCAAAGAGTTACTCACGGAAGCTCCGAGATAATATTGCTTTGTGAGTTGTGAGCTCTTTGTTCTATACATGAAATACGGTGCCTTTCATAAGAATGACCAAACATCACTTATGTCCACCCCGCGGTGTGGCAATTTTTGTGGTGTTGAGTGACTTATCAGGAGTGAACCGGACCTGAACAATGAAACTGGGCGGATCATGATACAAGCTATGTTTACGGCCGGATCTTGCCACATGTGCGAGGCGTAACGATCTTACGGCAATTGTTAAAGTGTGAAACAATCAACATAGACGTAATCCGTAAAAAAAAACGTCCAAGAGGCGAAGTAGTTTTCTATACTTGGCCGTGGCGGAACACCGCGAAGGTTCCGACGTTGCCCTGTTACAGTCGTTCATATACTCGATGCCTGTCGCCTTTGGCAAATACTAGCCTATAAATCTCTTCACATTAACTGATAGATCTAACAGTAATTGTGAGCAAATCCGGTGAGCTAAGGAATGATTATTGGCGAGTCCGCTAGAGAACTGTTGTTGATGTCATACATCTTCCACTATCTCTATCTAGCGAAAACAGGAACTGAGGCACTGGTAACATCGCCCGGTACCAGATTTCTATAGCCAAATCCTTACATTGAGTCGCCATCGCCGACGAAGCATCCAATACCCCAACGCCGTGATATGACGACGCTACCCAGCTTGCCAACCTCCAGCTGCGGCAAAACAGGCAGCATGCGGCGAGGGAGGGTTCTCGCGGCGACGTATGCATGTAAGTGGAAGCGGCGGTGTCTCGGTTCACCAAGCTGACTCTGATAACGCACTTTGTCCTGGGCAGCTTTTGACGCAATTAGGAGAACTCGCGGACTTAAATAATAGGTATGGCGTTGCAAGCGACGGTTCACAACTTTTTTGAAGGTATGGCCCACAGCAACTGCCAAAATGGCGTCGCATAGCAATTAAAAGTTGGGGAACCAGAGCCTTTTGTTGATCTCTACTACCGCGTGCCGTTTGAGTCGCTACGAAAATGGTAAGGTTTACCATGTCCGCGAGAGGGAGTACGCGGTTCCACGTTGGCATCGCAGCCGCCGCGTCCAACAACAACAACGCGTTGGTGAAAAAATGATCATGACAGGCTTTGAGCAATGCGTCAAAAGCGTTCGCACCAAGACTCAACAGTTTCTGCACCAGTCTGTCTCTGCCGCAGGAAATAGCCAACATAATCGGCGTCGCCCCCGATGTGGTCTTGCTGTTGACATCCACCTTTCTGGTCACGACAAGGTACTCCACCAAGTTGAATAAATCATATATCCTGATAATATAGGGAGTGACTTATTGGGATACTAAACTTACCCAGTAGATACTTGCTCCACCTTCTCAAAATGGCGGCTTTGCTCTTCCTGTCCAGATACGCCACAGGTTTCGGTCTATTGGTCGTCTACATCTGGCACCACGTCCACTTCTGGCTTTCTAACCACTACAATCCATTCATCCTTGCCACCATTTGTCCCGTTGTGAGACGCATCTGGAATTGGAAAAGGTGCTGAAGCGGTAGAGTTACAAAACGGATGGGAGCTAGGTCTGGACAAAGGACAAAGCTGGGAAGGCAGCGGGGTTTCGGCCGATCATCAACAGAAAGTTCAATGGAAGAAGAGCGGAGACATGTTTGCCCATTTGTTAACCAGTTTGGACGGATGAGAGACAGTGTGGGCTGGTATTAATAAGCGGCCTTGGGTTGACCTCAAAACGCATACTCTGTAGCTCGTCTATGGCCGTACGATCAGCCATGATGATACGGACAGGATTTCTGGGCTAGTTCCAAGGGGCCCCATCCACAGTACTCCAATGCACTTAGCGTAGACGAGTGATTTTGTGTAGATAGAAGTTGAGAAGGGCCAGGAAAGGCCTGACAAATCAGAGACACCGAAACCATCACAATTGGCAACCTGTATGATAGAACGATCCAAAGCGACGACAAAGCGAAAGTTGACCAGACCGCAACTTGTCGTCGAACGCGGGCCGCGAATCTGTAGGTAGATAGAATGCTGCATAGCTGCCTGGATGGCGGCTGGGAGAGTCTATGAATACAAGCTCAAGTTCAAGTACAAGTAACTGTGGTTCATGCTATGTATTAAATTCTAAAACTTGAACCAACATATCTGGACACCTTACGTACGCTACATAGCCGCCTGCCACTGCCTGCATACGCTCCGCCACCTGCCTGCCTACGCTACGCCGCCGCCTGCATACGCTACGCCGCCGCCTGCATACGCTACGCCGCCCCCTGCGTGTTAGCTCACTATTCTCCTTCTAGAACCAGGTTTAAGCCCACTCCTACGGATGATGTTCGCTGTATTAGAAGGCTCCGCGTTATGCCTTTCAAGTATGCCATGTCAATGGCGGTATAGTGTAACATCCATTCCAGGGCTGGCTACATGTAATTTTCCCAATTCTCATCTGCCAATAGAGGTACTTTGCCCTAGGCTATATGGACCAGTTTGACTACTTTGACAGCATATAAGACGCTACGATGTTGCCAACAACAAGTTGGATTTTCATTTATAATTGTAATATGTCAGTCCGAAACCAAGCAATTTTATCAACTTAGCATGATGCGTTTTCTCATCTCATTTATCTTCATCTTTGTTTCTTTGAGTTATGCCAAGACCATGCGTTTTTTTAAGGGCTATACCTGCGATCATAACGAGGATCTTGTAGTTTAATGCTCAAATATTGGCATCCCTGGGTGCTGTACCGCGGATGAACCTTTCTGCCAGTTTGTGGAATGTATTGACTGCACCGGTGGGAACGACGTCTATGCTTATGATCAGAGGAGGTGCAACATTCCGTCAAAGAACAGCTGCCGAATTGGTGCTGATGCTGAATGCTGTGTTGGTGCTGGAGGTGGAAAGGGATGTGCCGGCAACTGGTTTCTTGGTGGTGGTCATGGACTTGGTTCCAGTGCGGCCGATGCTATTGCTGCCCAATATAATGGTACAGAGCCTGTGCCATGGGAATTGTTGCCCAAAACCCAAGAGCATCCACTTACGGGTCAACGACTCCCTGAGGGATGTGCCGGAATTTTAGAACCGAACACTCTAATCTACAACGACCAAGATGGCATTCGGCACTCCAAGTATATGCCTAAAGGCACCTATAGGCAGTCCATGACATACTTGGAGGAGCAAAACTGGACTGAACTTGCCAAACTTCCTATTTGGGGTGAGGATATACGCGGTTTGATGATGGATCGACTGAATTAGAGCTAACAAATCCCAGATAATCAAACCTATACGATAGACGATTATGTTCTCTGAAAGCCTACTTAGCTTAAGAGTGGGGAACTTCAGCACATGATAGCCATTGGGCATTGATTAAGGACAGATGATGTTGGCCAGGATGAGGGAGCTAATTCAGCCACGGGTACTTGTAAGAATCATGCCAGTCGCGCCCTAGGATTACACGCCGCAGTCAAGAGTCGTGACGTGCTGTCTAGGCTCTGTATTTTTTTTATTGGAAAATGAAATTATTTTACTTAGTGGAATACAGAGCCTCTTGTGCTTCACAATCTGCTGCAGCCGCCTCCCAGATCTCGCGCATGCCTCTTCTCGCAGAAAATGGGATAGCTTTCATCTCAACCGCTACCATTGCTTCAACTCGGTCTTCTTCTGCCCTGTCCCAATCTAGATACGCCATCATCTCTTCGAGCTCTTCTGTATGCTACATCGCTTGCCAATTTGCTTCCATCAAGGCACCACACAAGCTTCCATTATTTTATTGTTGGGGCAAACTCTTTGCCCTTCGATACTGTTGGTTGGTCTTGATGCCGCCCCCCGACTGCGCGCTATACCATGCCTCTTTTGTTTCAAGGTATCTCTGATAGATAGCCTGTGGGTCGCTGTAGCTGAGCTTTGGTGCTTCCAATGCTTGGTCTGCTGTCGTTGTTTTGACTATGATACAGTCGCAACTTTCTCGGCAGTAGCTGTCTGGCTGGCTGATGTGTATTCTACCAATTCCTCAGCGCTATAACCCTAGTGACTCTGTTCCGTATCTGCAACTTGCAACGATGCCTGAGCCCAGTGTTGCATTCAATACTCAATACTCAATATGAACTTATATTGAAAAGACTCAATATTGAGGTCACCCCATATTGAGTATTGAGTATTGAGTATTGAATATTGAATTATTGAGAAAATATTGAGTATATTGAGAAAATTTTGATTAGTCATGCTAGAGCGTCCAATGTGAGTGCCGCATTACCACAACCTTGTGTCTGATTCCGGGTTCTCAAGATCCTGGGACATACATCGTGGTGTCACTGGTGTGCCACTGCTCCATTTCATGTCTGACTCGCCATCTGCTTCCTCCATGTGTTGACCGTCCGGTAAATCTACATTAAGCTGGTCAAGCCACCCGTTCTTCAGCCAATGCTTCAAACACTCCATCTGTTCGATGGTCTTGGACCCTAAATTCGCTCTGCTCCAAGGTATTTGGCGTCTAGCCCCCGAAAAGACTCGCTCGGCCTCTGCCGACATGGCCGGCACCGACAGAATATCGATTGCCATACGGGAGAGGCGCGGGTACCGCGTTCGTTGTTGATCCTGGCACCACCACTCTAAAGCAGTCTTCGTGGAGATTTCGGTAGGGTCGGCTTCGATAAAGGAAATCCAATCATCTGTCGAGGGTTGCACTACGTCGAGGTATTGTTCAAGAAGGTCATATTCATCTGGCTCGTGAGTTGGCTCTGATGAGGGGGAAACATACTCCACATCTGCTGTGGCGTACTTCGTGTCCCAAAGTTTCTGGAGTGTCGGCAGCACTGCTGTTACCCAAGACCGATCCCAGTTTACATCGATATAGCGCTTTCGCCTGGAGGGGTGAAGGAGCAGAGCAGCTGCGTAAGCGGGCACTTCATCAGTGAGGAGATAGTATTTGTCAAATGCGTGCCATGCCATCAAAATCGCGTTTTGAAACGCAGTGTTGCTTGAATGCTTTCTCTTTTGTTTCTCAAAGTGCTTAACAAGGATATCCATCGTTGCAAGCGTCTTCTCAACGGAGTCAAGGTCGCCCTGCGTTCTGGTTGTGACTTTTTCAAACGGTTTGAGGAAGATGTTGATCTCGCGTATAGTATCCCAGTCGTTAGGTGTCAGTGCGTACTTGCCGATCTCTTGGCGGTGTGCTTAAACAAAGGCATCAACATGACCCTCAAGCTGACAGGCCACTGTACCCATTATGTACCAACTATTCCATCGAGTGTCGTTGTCCATGGGGATAGTCCGGCCAGCGGCGTCGAGGAACTCGTTGTACAGAAGCTCTGACGCTCTCATGTAGGCAACAATTGCATGCAGTTTGCCTAGCGGCCCAATATCCTTCCAACTACGGCTTTTCTTCTTTTTTGACACTGCAGCAAGCTTGTTTTCCTCATCTTCCCCTTCATCCTCTTCGTCGGAATTAGATCCGCGACCACCTCGTCTCCGCCTTCGCTGGCGTCGGACCCTCGCCGCACCTCATCCACGACCGCATCAATAGTTTCTTTATCTGGTGCAAATATAAATGCTTGGCTAGCCAGGTTTATGACATGGCCGTGGCAACGAATTCGACGAGTCTTGGGCTCCCAGTGAATTTGGTATTGCTCTCGAAGGTGCTGTGACATAAAGCGACAACATTTATCATTCGAGCCGCGGTTGTCGCCAATGAAATAGCCGAGCTTATGTGCAACGCCGTACCAATCGATGACGCTATTGACGTGCTCAGCTTGGTGTTGGCCGCCATGGCTGCCTCGCAGTCGTGGCAAGGCAAGCAGGGCCTTGCGACTATTGCCTCCTGCATCAACAAAGTGTGCAACAATAGCCAAGAAAGCCTTCTTCCTATGTTCGGTCGTCCAGACGTCGCATGCGAGATGGATCTCCGAAAGCGCCGTTTGAAGATGATGTTTGATCTCGTCTTTCTCCTGGAGGAAAGCTTGTTCGATTTTTCTCGGTATTGCGGCGCGCGACTTAGGGTAGATGCCTGCTGCCATGCAATTAGTACAGTTCTGGATACTCTACTGCCTTGTGCGCCAGATTGTTATTGACGATGAGCTGAAGTAGCGACTCATCGAACGCCGACTGGTTAATGGCTTTGCTCAGCACACCCCTCTCCCGTTCATCCGCTTTTGCCTGGATCTTTTGCCCTTGGCGTTGGAAAATCTGCTCAAGCTTGGCCTGCCCTTTCTGTGCAACCAGGCCCTGCTGCGCTTTGATCTTAACTCCATGCCGCAGGTCGAGATGATTACGAGCAGAGGTCAAGGATGCCGACTCCCAGGCACATTTGCCGCATACCCATATTTTGTTGCCGGCCCGGTCGCGTCTGACCTGTTCATCCAGTTTCAGCTTTTTCGCATGAGCCCAAGTCTCTGTCGCTGTCTGGGTACGTTTTTTAGATCCGCGACCGGAAGGAGTGCTGGCGAAAGTCAATGTCGAGTCAGGGCTGCCGCACCAGGAATGTCTGGGAGCTGACTAGGATCGGGCTCCGTTGTTGCGGTTGTGGGGTCGCCGCCAATACCAGTGCTACAAGCATCACTCATATTCTTCGATCGTGAGCTGGTGTCGAATGGTGCTGTGCTAGAAGCGACTGTCTACAAACGGTGGGAGAAATGTCTGCGCGCAAGATTCTCGCAATTACCGGGCAAAAATTGTATACTGAGACATTCATTAAACACAATGCCACGTGTTTTCCTAGCACGCCACCGCGGTAACATCACTTACACAAGCAGTACCCTACACTGTCCTTAATATACTCAATTTACTCAATATACACAACCTTCCTCCTATATCTATACTAATACCCACCTTTGTAGAATAAATTCTCGGACACACAGACGTACGCCCAGCAGGAAACGACATTTAGCGAAATATTAGTACTCTTACGCAATCGTAGATAATAACGATTGATTAATTGTCCACGCTAGCGATCGGCGTAAGGGGCCGCCGATATTTCCCAAAGGGCTTCTATCACGATATTCAAAAAGAGTTTATAAAAAGTGCCACCCCGGTCATAACCCGCCTTTTTTTATTTAATAATAATTTAATATAATACTTAATAAACTCTATTAAAAATATATATTAATAATATTATTATTTTAAAAAAATTTAAATTTAAATATTAATTATTATAAAATATTTATTAATAAGATAAATAAAATTATTAATATATTTAATATTATTAATTTAAAATCTAAAATAAAGAAAATTATTAAGAAAGAGAAGGAATATATAATAATTTAAATTAATATATTATATATTTTTATAGAGTCTATTATTATTTATATAAGAAAATTTAACCATAACTATATTTATATTATTATTAATAATTTTATAAGGTTTTTATTATATTATTAAAATTAATTTCTCTATATTAAAGATATTATAAATTATAATAATAACTATCTATAGATTAAACTATTAGTTAGATAGAGACTAATAATTAAACTATTAATTAATAATTAAATATCCCACTTAAAATTAATAAGCTTTATTAATATTATTAAGAAGGCGGCAAATTAAGCCCTAAAGGATATATATATTATCTTTACCTATAGATAACTTATTATTATTAATAATTATATAGACCAATAAATTTTACTTTATCTTAAAGAGGGATTTAACTTCTTTAAAAAATAATTATATTAAATCTAATCTATTATTTTTAAGAAGTTTATTCTTAATACTAATAATATCTAAAATATTATTAAGATAAATATAGATTAATTAGTTATAATATATAATAAAGAGATTTAAAAGAAGATATTAGAGTTATAAGAATAATAAGGATTAAATATAGACCTTATTATAGTAGAAAAATAGGTAATATAATTTATATACCTAATTAAAGATTTTTTAAGTGAATTATATTTATATAATAAGACTGTCTTTGACTTTAATATAATAATTAGTGAAGAAATTATAACCTAAATAGATTAAACTCCTATATAATAATGCTGTTCAACCAAACCTAATAGTAACCTAATAAAGATAATTTTAATTATATTATTTGAAAAGCTTATATAAGATAATTTTAGACTCCTTGGCCTAAAAGTGTATTTATTCCTTATAATAAAGCCCTAATAATTCATATAATATTAGAATTATTAGTAATTTTATCCGCCCGTATAATATACGGTAATAAAGATATGTAAAACCTATGGGATTAATAACCCCAAATATAATACTAAAAACTATTAAATAACTCTAAGATATATTAATTATTATAACCCCCACCATATAGACTTTAAATAATATTATATACGATCTAAAAAAATTAAAAAAATCTACTATAAATTCTTAAAATTATAAAAACTCTATACCAGAAAACTCAAAATAGACGACTATAAATAATAAAATATAAAAATTCTAACTTAAATATTAAATAATCTATAAATATAAAACAATAAAATTATAATAAATAATAATATAGATAAAACTAATATAGAGATAATAAATATAACCGAGGAAGATATTATTATAATATTACCATAAAAAGACTATCTCCCTACTTTAAAAAGTGATGAAGAGATAAAAGATATTAAATAAGAATAATTCTAAAATAATAAGGGTATTATAAAAAAAGAAGCGGCTAAAATAAGAAGAATTAAAGAAATATTAAATAATTAAGAATAATTAAAATAAAGAATAAAAGAAATTAAAGATATTAATAAAAATAAGATAATAAAAGAAGAAAAAGAAAATAAAAATAATAATAATATAGACGAGAATAATAGCGGCGACAATAATGATAATATAGATATAATATAGAATTACCAATATAAGGAATAGACTACTAATATCTTTATAAGAGTCCCACCCCTTATAACTTTTTATAAAATAATAAAGAGAAGGGCCCCCAATTATAAGTTTATATATAAATTAATTCTTCCGCCTATGAAGAAGAGATATATTAATATATATATGGCTTAATAAATTATTCTCTCTAAGAATATAAACCCCTTTAATAATAATCCCGTAGAACCTGAGATTTTAGTCTAAATAAACCCCCGGTATTCCCCACCAAGTAATCTATTATAAAAATCCCGGTAGTGGGATTAACCGTTATAAAAACGATAAATAATAACCTAATTTAAGAATAAAGAAAATAATTAAAATATAATCTTAATTAATTATAATTAAAATCTTTTAAATAAATATTAATAAGGGAAAAGAAATATATAATACCACCCTTTAGTTTATATTTCTAGAGGGTTATAATATAATTATCTTATAAGAACTAAATATATCTTTTAATAAATAGAAGAAGCTCTATTAAATATAATATTACCCGGGCTTCTTATATTTTAGTCTAATAGACTCCTAATATAATAATAATATACACCCTTATATAATAATATATATTAAAATTAATAATAAAATCTAAATAAAATAAATTATATTAATAAGATATTAAGACCTCTTATAGGTTAGAGTAAATAGAATTATAATCTTTAATATTTATAATAAATTAGAGGTCGAGGATATATTTCGGATTCTAAAAGAATAGACTCTATTAGAGAATTATATAGTTGCCGGTGATATAAATATTTCTTATATATCTTAATAATTAGATTGGCTAGCCTTATAAGATAAGAATTATATTTATAAATAGATAAAAAGATATAATTTATAATTATTAAATAAGCCTAATAAAATAATAATTATAACCAAATATAAAATAAGAAGTAATATAATTAATTTAATATTCTTTAATATATTAGAAGTGTTTATTATTATAGAGGTATATCTTATAATAAGATCCCTCTATTATATTATTAATATTAAGGTCCCGAATTAAAAACCGGCTTAAATTATATATAGAAAAATTAGAATAACCATGCCAAATGAGATTAAGATATTTAGAGATTATATAAATAAGGCGATAATATTATTACCTATAGACCTAGACTTAGAAGTATAGATCGAAGATATAGTTAGATGGCTATAGGAGATTTTATAGAATTCTATCAAAATATATGGTAGGGTGAGTTATGGTCACCGCGCATGAGACTATTTATAATAAAACCAAAAATATAAAGATATATATGATAATCTCTAAATTATATAATATATTTATAAAAACTAAAGTGGAGAGGAAATATAATAAGCTAAGGTCAAGTTCTACCATATTTTAAGATATATAAGATAGAAATTCTAATATAATATAATTAATAAAATAATTATAATAGATGGTATATATAAATTTATTAGATAAATAAAATTAAGATAATAAATCTAACCCCTACCAATCTAAATGGGTGATATAATCTATTTTATTAATATAGAGAAAGTTATAATATTATAAAAAGAGAAATTAGAATATCGCGATATAATAGATAATATTATAGATAGATGGTAACCAATTATTAACCCTACCAAGGAGATCTTATTTATAAGAATAATCTTAATTAAAGAGATCGAGAAAGCTCTCTTATATATAAGAAATATAACATTAAATTTAAACGAAATTATTATTAAAATACTATAAGTAATTTGGCCACACATTACCTAACCATTTATAATATTATATAATATTTATCTATGGCTCGATTATCACCTTAATATTTTTAAGTCTATAGAGATTATTATAATCCCTAAGTTGAATAAATGGAACCTTAATAATATATCCGTATAATACCTAATATTACTCTTATCTTGCCTAAATAAAAGATTAAAATAAATAATTATAAAAAGAATAATATATATTATTATTAAATATAATATTCTTTATTTAAATTAAATAGGAGTATTATTAAAATAATCTATTATAGATATTGTGGTTTTTCTTACTTATAATATTAAAAAAATACTTATAGCCAATAAGGTAGTGACCTTAATTATAGAAGATATTATAAGTATGTTTAATATAATCCTCCATAACCATATAATCCTCTATTTACGGTAATAAAGATAGTTGGATTTTTTAATATATTAGATAACCAACTTTTTGCTCGATAGATTAGCTAATATATGTTTTTAAGATATGATAATACCAAGCATAAGATTATAATATAACCTGCCTTAAAGTTCTTTAATCTCCTTAATATTATATATTTTAATTATAATAATGATTTATTTCCTTTTAGGCGTAATTTAGAGATATAAATATATAGATAATACAATAATATTCTTTATTAGAGACTCATTAAAGGATATAGTGAGATAAGCGAATAAGGTAATTATAACTATAAAATCCTAAAAAAGAAGTGAGGTTATCCATTTTAACCTAAAAAAGATAAAAATTATATATTTTTTTAAATATAAGGTAAATCATAACCTATCCCCGATTATCTATTATAATAATAAAAAGATACAGACATCTATATTTATACGGTAGCTCGGTATCTAATTAGATAAGAAACTTATCTTTAACCATTATATTAATAAATAAATATAGAAGGCTTATAAAGTGATTAATCACCTCTAAATTATAAATAATATTATATAAAATATAATGGTAATAATCGCCCGCCAAGTAATATAAGTTGTGGTTATATTAACCCTATTCTATAGATTAAATATATAATTATTTAGTTTAAATATAAATAATTTATATTTTAAAAGAAATTATATCTTGAAAATAAATTTAAATAAAATATAATATATATTAAACCTTATATATAAGATAATCTTATTTATATAAAAGATAATATTATTAGAGTTTCTCTAAAAAGAAATTAATATCCCGCCCATGAGTATCCTTCTCTAATATATTTAAGAATATATTATAATATATTATATTATTCTAGATAAAATATATCTAATTAATAAATAATTGTAGTAGTCGTAGAAAGAAATCGAGCTTAATAAGAAATCACTTATTATAGAATAAATAATACTTAGGCATTCGAGACTCTTATAGACCATATCCCATACTCTTAAGATTAAATAATTAAGACTTATCTTATAAAGATTCTTTAATAATATATAAATAGAAGGGTTTATAAAGAGGCTCGTTAAAGATAAGATTATAATAGAATTTAAATAGTGGCTTACTAGTCGACCCGCCGGTTATATAATTTTTAATAATAGCTTTAAAATAAATAAGGATATAATAGGATATAGGTTTATTATATTTTATTATAGATAACTTTTAGATTAAAGTTCCAAATAATTAGGATATTAAGAAATATTTAATATTAAAATATATAATATATTTATAGGATTAAAAGTAGCCATATAATAAAATAACCACCTCGAGTTAATTATAGTCTATATAGATAATATATTTATAATTAATTATATTATAGTGATAATAGTAGACTCTTTATAGGCCTACTTCTAAGAATTCTAAGAGATTAGGGATAAATACCTATATTTAATCTTAATTAAATAGTCGTTTAAATATAATAATATCTTTAATAATAAGCTTATGGATTAATTTATAAAATATAATATTATATTCCCCCTAAATAAATATTTATTATTTATTTTATATAAAAAAAGATAGATAAAGAAATAGATAATTATTAAATATAGAATTTGGTAGACCTTGGTTAAGAGAATAAAGTATTATAAGCTTAGATTTAATATTAAGTTAAAGAAACTCCCAAAATTCAGCCTCCCCCACCGTTTATTCGGTTATCTTTTAATAATATAATTATAATATAATAATTTTATAAAATATTATAAGAGATTTTATTTAAGACAAGTAATATTAGAGTGCCTTTATAGATATTAAAAGTTATTAATTTATCTTTTCTATTATAGAAAGATCCCTAATTATCTCTAGGTTTGGTTAATGCCCGATTTAGAGATAGTAATAAAGAAATTTTTCGGTAGATCTTATAAAGTATATATATATATTACTAACTTCTATTATTTAAAGATTAATAAATATATATAATATTAATAGATATATAAACTTAATAAGCCTTATATAATATTTAACCCGAATAATAGATATTATTTATTAAATATTTTTCCCTTTTTTTTATTTTTGGTAATAAATTATTATTAATAATTAAGCTCTTATTAATCCCTATAGAAAGATTAAGAGATAAAAGTTATTAATATAGTATACCCATGGCGACAATTATAGGCATATAACGTTAATATTATTATAACCCTATTAATAGGTATTGATTTAGATAGATATATACCATTAAGCGTAAAACTACTATTAATTGGAGGATAATAATAAAAAGAGTATTTTAGGGGTATCTAGTGAGAATTTTAGCGCGATGCGCCTGGTTGGGGCCCACTTAGTAGGTACCACTATACATTTATCCATAGAAGGCTCGATAATACGTCCAAAAGCCTACACTAGGGCGCCGACGGACGTAATAGTCAAATCAAATCAAATCAAATCAAATCAAATTTACTCAATATACATTCAATATTGAGAACACCAGTATTGAAAAGACAATATTGAGAAAGTTCAATATCCTCAATACGTATTGAATTATTGACAAGGGTTCTTCAATACCGAATGCAACACTGAAGGCCACCTCCCCCATACAGCTCTACCGGCAGCAAATATAAAGCTTTCACGGGCTGAAGAGAGTGCTCTGTGCCGCTATATTGACCGTTTAGACGGTATCAACTTGGCTGTTCGGGCCGAGTTTGTTATAGACGCGGCAAACTTCATCCTTCGTGAGCGGTGCAGTACAGCTGAGCAGCAAAGTCCTCCTGTGGTTGGCCATAACTGGACCACTCGCTTTCTTAAGCGCCATGCATACCAAAAGCGCATGCAAAAACAGCTTCATATGGATCGTCAAGCCTGTGAAGACCCCAACCGTGTGTCCCAGTACTTCCAGAGCCTGCAAACCATCATCACAGAGGAGGGCATACCGCCAGCAGATATCTGGAATATGGACGAAACTGGATTCCGGATCGGCTGCGGCAAGGATCAGCTGATCGTAACCAAACGGAAGAGAGTCCATTATTTCGGGATCCCTGAGAATACGGAGTCTGCTACAGCCATTGAGGCTATTTCAGCAGGCGGTTTATATATTACAGGCTTCCTGATCTTAGCTGGGAAGCTTCACATGGCCCAGTGGTATCAGCAAGATACACTTCACGATGACACCGCCATTGTGACGTCGGAGAGTGGCTACTCGAACGACGAGATCAGCCTGTAATGGCTAAAGCACTTTAATCAACATACCAAAAAGACGACACTGGGCAAAAAGCGCCTTCTTATTCTAGATGGCCACAGCTCACACCATACCATCGAATTCATCCAGTACTGTGAGGCCCATAATATTATCCCCTTTGGCCTGCCTCCAAATCTTACGCATCTGCTCCAACCACTGGATGTGGTAGTTTTTCAGCCGTTGAAGCATTACCATGCGAAGGCGCTAGACATCATGGTGCGTGATGGCCTTGTTAACATCACCAAAATAGAGTTCCTTAACTGCATCCAACAAATCCGAATACAAGCCTTTAGAAAGAACACTATACTGTCTGCATTTGAGAAAACGGGGATCTCGCCATTCAACCCAGTCAAAGTCCTGGCGGCTATACAAGCCAGGCAACCGAAAGAGACTCCATCACCCCCAGCTACATCCTCATCCCAAGGGCCGTCATCATCAGCATTTTCAACGCCAATGACGCTTCGGCAGATAAATAAGGTAGCAGATAGACTAGATTCAGCGCTGCAAGAAGACACGGCCCTAGATCCCGGTTTTGCCTATGATTCAAGCCGGTTTATTAGGGGATCTTTGATCAATGCCACAGAGTTGGTCCAGACCAAACGAGACTTGGGGAGGACCAAGTATGCTGAGCGTGTCCAAAGACAACGCAGGGCTATGAGGAATTCACCACTACAGTCAGGGGGAGTACTTACTGTAAAGGAGGGCCGACGAATGGCTCAACAAAGGGAGAAAGACTCCCTCCGTACGGCACAGCATGTGGTGGAGGCAGTAGAAAAGAAGGCTCATAACCAACGTAAACGGTGGTTTTTCGAGGCAGTTAAGAAGGCACGTAAATTACGGCACGATAGGAGGCTAGAACCAGCTGAAATGATAGATACAGAAGGTGGAAAGCGATGGCTACGGCGATTCTAATGTGGAAGATTTAAAAATTGGGCTAAACTAATGGGTGGGCTAGACTAGTGGTAAGCACCACCTTTAGGTGCTACGAGTTCTATGAGTTCTAATAAAGTGGGGCGTGGCACGAGTATGGATAATGTATGCTTGAATTAATGTTGAGGCCTTTACACGTGAGGTCCATTTTAGCCATTGTTTGAGGTTATCGTTGGCTTCACGGCTGGCTCCGCCGCCAAGATGGCAGTAGAAGCAATAATTCTTAAATAATCTTATGTCGAATAGTACTGCCGCTCAGATTGGCGTACTGGATCGAGACGGATGGATTCAAATAGTCGAATATTTCTCGGAGGATGGGATTCTCGACGAAGGAGAAGGATTGGTTACTACTCACGATTAATTCCATTAGTATGCGCTGGAAGTGCTGCTTATTAAACCGTGAGATAATACAATTCGCGATAGTCTGTTCCCTGGGCTTGTCGACGTTCAGTTTCAAAACTGAGGCAATAGTCGGCTGCTTCGATTCCGGTGCGCCTTCTAATTTCAGCTGTGCAGTGCTCCTTTTCTCGCGTGTTGGTGCTGGTATTTTGTGCTCACGCCACAGGTGATTTGCCGTATTCTGAAGACCTGACGACGCAAAATTGGTGATATTGGGTCGATTTATCAGGATGCAGTCCTCACAAGCCCATTTCCTGACCCCGTGCCATTGAATATCGCAGCCAAAGTCCCAAAGTCACCAAGTCCAGCCTTTGAAATGGCGAAACAGACGGTCCTCCAGCAAGTTCTGTTGCTCTGCCTGGGCTGGCATATCGAATGGCATACATGGTTTTTTTTAACCAAAAAAAAAAAAAGGTAAACCAAGTAATAGGAGATTCGAAGAAATTCTTTCATCCGAACATTATAAGATGAATTGCGGGGTGATTAACATTATTGGCCAGGGTATTTAGGGGTCTTAACTTCATGCAAAATTACGCCCTACTGACTATTGAAATATTAGGTTAGAAAATATCCTTAGAACCTACCCTAAATCTACCTAAATATATCAATTATACTAATTTTAAGCACGAGTATAATATAACCTGAGCGTTAATAAAATAGATTTAATAGAGATAGACTATTTATGGAGTAGTGGGTTCGAGCCTTGCTTGTACCATGAAGACCACGAAGATGCCGATATTAATTGCCCATGCGGGCGCCGGAAATCCATAACTCACCTCTTTTACTGCAGGAAGATCCCCCGCAGTTTTAGGTCTCGGCTGTCACCAGAGCCTATGGCGGCGATACGGAGAACCTGGGTAGACCCTTCCAAACGTACATAAAGCTCGCGGACTACTATTATTCGAAGATCAATAAGCGATACTAGGGAATAAGAGGCGCTCTCGGCTGACGACCGAGAGACGAATAAACTACCCAAACAGCTTAACCTGCTTGTAAAAACATTATAATTATTTCTCTTGTTATATGGAAACACGCTCTAAAGAGGCCACCTCGGCATAATAAGCTGCAACATAAGATAAGCTGCTCTCCACTGACGGAAGCCGGCCCCAATAAAAACTGCCAATGGAGAAGAAATAGTTCTATCTCGATTGGTGCGCAGCTGCTACTATGGGAGGAGACTCGGGTCATGAAGCTATTACGATAGCCCCTGGTGAGAACGTGGGTTCGCCTCCAGGTGCGCCCCATCACTCTAATCGGAACGCTGGCATAGTTAGCACGTCTCTTCGCTGAAGCTACTGTAGAGCTACATCAGACGTTAAATAATAAAATAACAATTAACACGTGGTACGTACATAGTAGAGGTCATAGCAGCATATAGTATAGTTCTTTCTACTATAGCAAGCAAGCGAAAGATTCAGTGCTTATATAATAATATATACTAGCCACAGTAACTTACGGCTTATCTTGCCTTGTATTATTATCTTCATCTGCTTCCACCTTTTTCAATATCACATCACTAGCTGTATATTGTTGATTTTCTAAAGCCTTTGTGTTAGCGGACGATTAAGTTCGTATTTTCATGGTGGTGAGGAACTCATACCCCATGTAGGGTATTTCGCTAGTTCATCCCATCTCTTCTCTTTATAAGCTTTCATAGCCTTCCTATATGTCCCTCCTGGCAAATGGATATTGTGTCTAACGCCATTGTTATCGTTGTATATGAAGTTATTAGGCTCGAAAACTGCTATCTACCCATCGGGAAGACGTTCGCCGGTGACGGGGTTCTTGGCTGAGGCAGGAGGATCTAGTGAAGCGTGCGAGGTACTGTTATCGTGCTTCGGTAGACCACGCATCGTAATCTTACGTTGTAAATACGAAGTAATATCGTTCGTAAAGTATTTCATTTAGGATAGTAAAGGAGTAGAAGTAGGGAGAAGGCCAATTTAAGGCCTGCGGCCAAGCGAGCTTACGTCATCCGACGTCATCCTCAGGGAATTATGACTGGGTCACGAGTAGTCAACGTAACCTACCCCTAGCTGGCCATATCCCAAGCTGGCCAGCAAAGACGCTTCCCCACCGACGCGACTCGATGTCACGAGAATGACAATGGTGTTAGATCCTACACTAAAAACTGTCCAATATATACAGTGGGTGGCAAAAGTATTTTCCCTCTGCGGGGTCACTCATTCTGCAAGTAAAAATACTTTCTGCCACCCGTTGTATGTAGCCTTCGGCCTGGTCAGGTTCATTTGAGCCAAGAAAGCTCATGTGACCCAGGTGTAGCGACAGGCATGAGAGGATCGAGTTCGGTTCAAACGTATTATCGTGGATGTTGAGAACCTTGAGATCCCATGCTTCTGCAGTGTTGAGGAACTCGAAGACGCTGCGATGCAAGAATTCGATAGTGGAGTCTATCAACTTGTCATGATCCCCCCTCGCGACTTGGCAAAAGTACTGCTGTATATCGCGGTGATTGACCTCGGTATGATTCGGTTCGGAACTCCTCTTTCTGCGCCTGATTTCTAGCAACGGCTCCTGAGGCGCTGTTTTAGCTTCTCACACTTTACCCTCTTCTCAGTATTTGACATGATTCGTACCTTCGGAATCCGTGAAGATCCACGTCATAGTCATCGACGAGGGCTAGACCAAGGGAACGCAACTTCTTGCTTTCTGACAGAAGTTTCGTCTGTTGGCAGATCTATAACAGCTTGGCTGCCTGCACTTGATATCGAGGTTTAATCCTCCCTAGTATGTGTTGGAAAAGATTTTCGAGCTCTGGGGGGAGCTCATCAATACGGCGTCGCAACTCAGTTACCGTATCGGACGCCATGAAGCCTTCGAGTACCGAACGGCAGGCAAGAATAACCCATAGAAACACCCCCGAGGCCTTAGTAATGAGTTCTTTTATGATCTCTTCCATCTCTCCACTCTGAGAAAAAACAGCATTCATCCGCGGGTGTGATCCAAGAGTATCTTTAATGTATGTGGTAATATCGTCCTTTGTCAGATTCAGTAATTGCAGTTTAGGTCTTCTAGAAAACGCCTGAACACCTGCGGCAATGGGCCTGCTTGAAAGCAATATATTGATGTTCGGGGTTTTTGCGAGATTGTTGACAAAACCAATGCCATCCATGTAGTTCCCTGCATACTCGTCAAGACCATCGATGAAGAAGGCAAATTTGTGCCACAAAAGCTCGGTGTGGTCCATGCTGGCAAGCTTGGCGAAGGCTTCTCTCATCTCAGTTGTAGAAGGAAGATTGAGTTTTCCATTTTCGCAATTTCTAGCTTCACGCCACATGTTTGGAAGAAGGGTTTCTGCCAGTAAGGAATTCTTCTCCAGATGGCATATAAAAGTGCCCTCGAGACCTTCCTGAGACTTTTGCTCTTCTGCCCCAAGGTTCCGGAGGACCCACCAACCATTTCGGAGCTCGCAAGCAATGTTCGGCCGAGCAGGCATTATTGCTTTTGCAAGAGCAAATATATAATGCATAGAGGGGAAGACGGGTGGTCAGCCTGATAAGCTTCGACGTCAAGGGAGCGTATAATGGAGTTTATAAGGAAAGACTATTGCAAAGAATGAGGGCTAGAGGAATACCCGAAATGCTAGTGCGATGGATTGCGTCATTCTGTTCCGACCGTACAGCTTCGATCCTGGTCAACGGACACCTATCGGGAGCCCAAGCGCTACACCAAGCAGGACTACCACAGGTGTCACCACTTTCACCAATTTGCTACATTTTCTTCAATGCCGACCTGGTACAGAGACGTATTGACGCGAATGGCGGAGCCATAGCTTTCGTAGACGACTTCACGGCCTGGGTGACTGGCCCGACGGCACACAGCAACCGAGACAAGATCATGGCCATCGTGGAAGAGGCGCTAGACTAGGAAAAGAGAAGCGGCGCGACATTTGAAACCGACAAAACGGCCATTATCTACTTTACCCGTAACGCCCGAAAAGCCGACGCAACACCAATTATGATCCGGGGACAGGGGGTAATATTAAAAACTCACGTCAAGATTCTGGGCGTTATCATAGACTCACGCCTCAAGTATAAGCAGCATATCGCACGAGCATCGACAAAAGGATTTAAAGCAGCCATAGAATTAAAACGACTAAGGGGGCTTTCTTCTACGACAACAAGACAACTATTCACATCCACGGTGGTTCTATTGGTCGACTACGCATCTAATTTTAGATGTTATGAACGTTACACACATGGTGGCGTATCTTTTATCAATATTTTGCGTCGGTTGGTAAAGGCCATCATTATAGCCGACGATAATATTAGCCAGCCCTATCTTCTCTGTGTGAATGTGGTTAAAGGTTATAAATATTAGATCCTGAATATCAGATTTATTCTATATAATTTGAAATAATTCGCTCTATGTTGTTATCAGTATATAATCACTCGCCGGGCTAGGGTGGTATTACCTTAGAAAGGTCCTTTAGGCTTGTTATTGGCCGTGATAGAGTACGCCAAAACTCTAGAGTATGAGAGTCTTTTACCCACTTTGTTGCATTACCGCGCATACGTTCTAAGTTAAGCCAAGGGTATATTAGATGTTGCGTGAGCGGCAGTAGTTGTTGAGGTAAGGTTTTGCCTTTCTCGCACCAGTCTAGGCCACCTTATGTGCGTTAATATATGCTATTTTTGTTTCGGCGGTATAGGTAGTCCAACTTA
Organism: Lecanicillium sp. G3; assembly: GCA_037575805.1. Taxonomy (NCBI): domain Eukaryota; kingdom Fungi; phylum Ascomycota; class Sordariomycetes; order Hypocreales; family Cordycipitaceae; genus Lecanicillium; species Lecanicillium sp. G3. The sequence goes on along the minus strand of JAZHPD010000122.1, from coordinate 1,504 downwards.
CTTATTTTTATAGTCCCAGCAAAATCAGTTAATACCTGGGACTCACTCAACATGGTGTGGCAAAATCCAGCAGTCTTTAGAAACGAAAGCCCTTCAATGGCCTGACAACATTAGTTGCTGTAGCAGCAGTGTGGCGTCAGAGTACTTACCTGGCCTAGGATTGCAGCCAGGCTAAATTCATCGTGGTAAGGGAATACGCGAACACAAAGCTCTACAACAGAGACCGGCATGAACTCAAGCTCGACCTCAATCATATTAGACTCCCTGTTAAAAAGGACTTCTTCTACTAAAACAAGGTTTCGATGGTCCAAGGATCGGAGAAACTGTATCTTATCTGCAACAGCCTGGTTCATGATTTTCTCGGCTGGGATTAATCGTCGCACGCTAAGCTTGGTGGCTGGCGGACCAAAGGAACACTGTTTGCAGCGCGGAGATCACTCATCATAAAATATGCAGGCGAATGGAAAAACTGATGGAGACAAATGTAGCATATATTTCTATTTATATAAGCAAGCGCGAGCTAGCCCCTTGTCTTTGACCGTTCTAGCCAGGCGTAAGTACACAGTGCGCAAAAGTTTAACTATTTACACTGTGTGGGACATTTTATCAACTTCAATTGGCTTTCAAAAGTGGAAGGCCATTGAATACTCGCCCACAACACATGCATATTCGTCCCTCTCGTGTCCGTGAATCGCCGTCGACCGGCGAGCCATTGCAGGAACGCCGCGTCGTCGGTCGGATCAATCGCAAACTCGTCGCGTATCCACGCCGCATGGCGCGCTATGCTGGACTAAGCGCTGCGTGTGCTCGCATCCTGGATTGTAATTGTGTTTGCGGCACGGATAATATACAAACCATATATTTCTAATGTATACTAACTACTCACAGGAGCGGAACACTTATCTACGTAATGTTGCCGCACGCTAAATGAGCATAACACTAGACTTTCACGACCCAGTACCTTGCATAGCTACCACCCATAAATGATTGCAAATATACTTCTTCCCAAACAAGATTACTCGCTTAATGCACCTTTCGGCAATATACCGTTATCTATTTTCGACTGATGGTTAGAAAGTGTTGAGAGGTACCACCGGTACCGGAATAACATTCCTCCACAGCCTATATATACTATCCTCCGTACAAACCATCATAACTTCTCAAGTCATTTTAATATAACTAATTATCTCCCTATATCTCTCACTATAACCTATTATACATCTTAATAGGTTATAAGCCCGGAAGTACTATTATTATAAAAAGGTTATATATCTTAAATAATAATGCTTAAAGAATATAATATCTTAAAAGATTATATAAATTAATATTATTATTATAAAATTATTATAAGAGTCTCTTTTAATAGAAAAGGGAATTAAGAAAACCTAAATCTAAGATTATTATAATATTTAAATTATTTAAAAACTTTTATTAATTTTTATTATAAAGATAATAAATTAAATAATATTTTTAATAAAGATATAATTAATTAAATATATATTCT
>JAZHPD010000121.1:0-34071 GCA_037575805.1 Lecanicillium sp. G3 | reverse complement strand
AATAATAGAATAAAGAATCCTAAATATTTAAATATAAAATTATTAGATTAGGAAGAATTTAAAATAAGCTTTTAATTTATTAGTTAAAAGTAGACTTCTAATTAATTAGGGCGAATAGGAGAGATATTATATTAAATAGAGTCTTAATCTTATAAATAGAGATTATTTAACTTAAGGGTATAAATAATTAATAAAACTATAAATTAAAACATAATAAATTAAATATATTTTATTATATAAAAATAATTATTTAGATAAATAATATTTATAAAAATTAAATAAAGATTATTTAAATTATATATTTATATAAGCTATATTTATGCGTGCCTTAGTGGTTATTTAGTTATTCAACGCTCACATGAGCTCTACTCTTCGTAATAGAAGGCGAACCGTATTATGGTTCGCGTGTTAAGCCTTAAGGAATGGGGTAGGGTAAGGAGGGAGCGAGATCTAAACCTGAAAGATTATAGGCGAAATTCTCCAAAAAACAAAAAACAAAAAAGTAAGTCTAGGGCCAATAATAAGCCAACTTTGAACCGTAATACAGTTAATGAATTCTCATGTATAATAGAAAACCACAAGAGAATGCTATAAGCTCGTGTCTAATGATTAGATTCTAGTTTGCGCCTAATGTGATAGATAGTAGCTAGCAAATCTCTTCTCATTCTGCCTTAGAAAAGGATTTGCTGTGTTCTTTACCATATGGATCTCGTGTTGTACCACTGTCAAGTAATATCTGCACAAGATTATCATGCCCTCCTTCTAAAGCAGCCTGGAAAGCGTTGCCATACCGTCTGCCTTGCGCATTCACGTCAGCGCCATTTTAAAGCAATATCTGCACAACCTCATCGTGGCCGCTACATGATGCAGCCTGCAGCATTTTTCTAAAGGTCTACACTGTAAACTCGTATTTGCATCTGCCTCCAGGAGCATGCGAATTGACAACAAGTGCAAGCTCCTGACGATCGAAAAGGGACAGACTTGCCAGAGTACCTTACAGGACAAGCCTTTTAGCAATGTTCGCCTCAAAAGCTGGAGCCCGTAAGTCTGCCTGCATTCTCGCGGGTCGCAGCGGCTGGCTGTCCCGTTGCTGACATGTTTTGTTGATCAGTACCTTGGCCTCAAAGTGCTTTGAAGGAATCAGGGAGAATCTCAACGGCATTGCGGGCAGAAATACCTGTGTCGGTTGAATATAAAAAGTAGAAAGCCAATGCCCCGTATTGGCAAGAAAAAAAATACCTATTTCTCTGCAGCCCGCCAGGAGATTCCAACTTGCCTGGGTGGGAGATACAACAGTCGCGCCAGTGACCCCAACAACAAGAACAGTATAAGTCAGGCCGGCTACACGGTAGTGTGTTGGGGGTGTTGGATATCGAGGTGTAAGCCTCCATGTGTCATGAGCTAACCGTGCGAGTACAACACAGCACAAACTCGTGGTTCTCCAGCTGGACAAAGGCATCGATCCGCACCGACACAACATCGCTGCTCATCACCATCTCGCCACCATAGGGCCCAATGCTACGGCAACTCCAGTACCGTGGCCGTCGTCAAATGATACGCTGATTGACATTGCACTCGAGTACAACAGGGACTGCTGCATCACAGGAGAGGACTGAACAACGGGTTCCGACCCCGAATCCCGAAGACTGCCAGAAGCTCATGGACAAGTGCTGCACGTACTACAGCGAGGTGCCCAGCCCTTCGCACCTGGAGCGGGCACCAGCCGCCTGCACGCCGGCGCGTTGGTATACCCTCCCGGCCGAGTCCGACCCGGTGTCCAAGCCGAAGCCGGCGCAGGCACACATGACCGAGGGCTGCAACAAGTTTTACATGGGCACGAGCGGCGACACGTGTTACAACGTGGCTGCCGGCGAATGGAATCGAGTTGCAAGGCTTTTACAGGTCGAACTCAGATGTTGACGACCAGTGCCAGGGGCTGTTGTACGGCGTGTATGTCTGTGTCGGGTTTGATGAGAACTTGGTGTCCAGTGCCACGCCTACGCCTGAGTTTCGGTTTACCTAGAGACAGGCTCCAGTATAGTCATGAGAGCCAGATGAAGCCTTTTCTCTCGCTATCTTCTTCTCTTTTACTTCTTTCTCTTTTGGCTAGCATGAGCATTCAATCAGCTGCAAGGGCTAATCGTCTAGATGGGGAGGACAACTTGCCTGACGCAACAGTGACTGATGCATTCATTATATGGTGATTGACCGTAGAAGCATCTCGTTTATAATAGGTGATTGGTGTGAAAATGTATTATTTTTGTCTTCCCCTTCTGAAAGATGGAGAAGCCCATCCATCTCGTTAGAGAACTCGTCAGCTATGAATTTTCTAGTTTCCGCTTTCATGGCGCCTTTCCTCCAACCGCCGGCTCAGGGACTGGTGTATAACGCCGCCCTCCTGGTAGGCAGGGCCGACGTCTGCATCGGGCCAGATGTTGTTGCGCCCCTTGCCGAGTGCATGCCACCGCTCCATTTCGACCATGTCCAGCGCCGAGACACGCACGCTGCGAACAATATTTCCATAGCCATCCAGGTATACAACGAGTGGCTGCCTTGTCTTGATCGCCTCCTCGTCGGCAACGACTAGCGGCTGAGGCGCGGCAAATTCAAAGGCCGCCCATTGGTAGGATTCTAGGTCATCACCCTCGGAAGACTCCAGGGCGTCGTCAAGGTCGCCGTCTTCCACGTCCCTGTGGTGCACGGTGCTCCATGAGTCGTTGCTTGGCCGCCCCGTCAGCTCGGGGATGGCCAACAGGACGCGCTGTAGCCAGCCGCCGTCTTCCCCGGCGGAGAATAGGCTCTCGTTGTCCAATATGCGCCAGAAGTTCTGATCAGGCTCCCAGTAGGGCTCGTCCTGGTTCTCCTCGCCAAGCCAGCTCTCAATCGCCTCTGAGGCCGAGGCAGCTAGCTCCCCGCGGTAGCATGTACGTACGACGAGGAACACTTCCCATCGGCGACTCAGGTACTCATACGCGGCGCGGCGGACATTTGGCGGCCGCCAGGGCTCGAGGATGATGCGGACTTGATTATCCGTGGGAGGATCTACCGGCGTTCTTTCGTCCTCCTCCAGCCTAGGCACGAATTCCGCAGGGACCGGACTAGTTTTAAGATAACGCGCAAGGAGGGTTTGCCTCTGCTCATAATCTGACATGTTCTGCGCATCCCAGTTCCAATTTTTCTGCCATGCGCTGTTAGCCAGCTGCGTTGTTGGGTCGCGGCCCAAACACGGGCTTCGCGGGGGTACGCTGCCTTACCACAAGATAGCGCTCGGCCGTAAAATATCCCCAGGGCGGCGACTCATCAGGCCCGCTCATGATGGCGGTCCTTGGATGAGGAAGAGCTTTCGATTGACTTCCAGGTATGGGTTGGTAATATAGACGTAACAAGCAAATGGTGACACTGAGCGGACTTCTGACGAGGGGTTTTGTTTTTGGATCACGTCCTAACAAATCGCCTACGCAATTTTTGTTCTACAGTTGGGTTCCAAAAGTCTATCACCACCGCCCAAAACACTACAAAATATATACTAAACACTCTTCAATAAAACCATTAATAATATTAAAATAATTTTATAATAAATATATTATATAAATTAATATTTAAAAAGATAAAATATATTTTAATTTATTAAATTATTATTAATTTAATATTATTATTATTTTTTTTAAAAAAATTAATAAAAAAGAAGATTAAAAAATTATAAAAAATTTATAATAAATTATAATAAAATTAATATAAAATAGAAAATATAAAATTTTTTTAAAGAATTATAAGATTTTAAAAAATTAAATATAAAAAAATAAATATTATAAAAAAATTACATATATTTATTAATTATATATATAAATTATATAAAATAAATATAATTTTTGATGGTTTTATTGAGGAGTGTTTGGTATGTATTTTGTAGTGTTTTGGGCGGTGGTGATAGACTTTTGAAACCCAACTGTACATCAACGCCTTCTGCGCGCTAATCGCACGCGTAGCCGGTTTATGAATGTCGAATGCTGGTAACGCCGGGCACCCTATCCTCGGCCACACCGCATCTTCGGCCACCTCAACGCACCTATGGTCTTGAATTGTGTATCTATTGATGATTATGATAATGCTAGAGATGGCTGTCAAGAGCCTGTTTTTGACCTCCTGGCACTATCGTCACATGTAGCCAGGGGTGGCTAGACCAGCCAATTCGTACATGTAACACTCTGCAGCAATTCTGCTTATCTGGGCATGCTACGTATGATAACCGTTTCCTATCACTGTATGCTAATGGACTAGAAGAGTATACATCGCTGTCATTTCCCGTAAACTTGTATAATCTGTATAATGTGAACAACAGTTGCTCATTGCCCAGAGCAGTTGGCGGCAGAAATTGCAACGTACTGGCCCGAAAATATTATCACCAGCCCAAACAGCGCCAGAATCACAGCTGCAAACAGTAAAGATTAGCATCTGCCAACCGGCGAATTGCAAAGCTTAGCTAGGCACCGTGGAATATACCTTCGATGGTTCCCAGCCGTATTTCACCCTGTCGAGTACGCGATCTGTCCCGTCGACTTCGGTGGTAAATGATGGACCCTGCCTCCGCCCCAAAAATGGCTCGGCACGCATCCGCGTCGCAGGACAACAAGTCTTGGCCTGTTCCCATTGTCCACTTAGCCGCAATGTCTACGGCCGCTGTAGTAGGCAGGTCGCAGACGTGGTGAAGCATGGCTACGATATGCTCCTGCACCTCTGTGGCACTGGCGTGCTCTGGTGGCGCAAGCTGGCTCCAACGACCCATCTTGTTGCTACCTGGCGGGAGCAATGGCTCGTTTGCTTCGTCCAAATTCCGCATAGGAGCTATTGCGGTTTTCTGCAAACGGACAATTTCCCGACCGGAGACTATAAGTATGAGTTGAAGAGCTCGTTCGTGTACACTCCGTAGTGAGTGGTTGGTGCCTGGTGGGACTCTGAGTGACTGGGAGTTTGTGGCTATCGCTGTGACTGTGAAGGCCCCAAATTGTCTTCTTAGAGCCCATCTATTTGTTTTAGCAGCAATTGATGACACTGGGTGAATCGTTTTTAGCCTTGTTGAAATCATGATGGTAACTTCGCTGAAAATTTGTTCCACTATTGCCACTTTGCTGCATCTTATTTGTGGGATAACATGTCCATCGCGGACGCAGAAGCCTGCCCGCTAGACAACCATTCCACTGCCATGGTCGGAAGTAACGGTTGAAGCCTCCTGCCGGTTATCCGTCTGGCAGTGGGTCTGTCTTCCAACTTTGGCCGTACCTTTACAAGCGGTGAGTGCCAGCGAGGCAATTTGGCAAAGCAGTAAAGGAACTAGACGGCAGCGCCATAAACTCTCTCATCTTTTAAAATTCAGAGCCAGATACAACGTCAACTGTACCGTTGCGCCCTACGGTAGTGTTGGAACCTCATACAACGAGCTCGTAAAGTGTTTCAATACCGACTGCTCAGTAGGCTCCCTCAGCCTTGACGCCGGAGGCCGCTGCCCGGACAGCGAGGTGTGCATCTCCGGGCGGCGAAGTACGCATCTGCTAGTTACTGTGAGGATACCAACTGCTCCGGCAGGTGGATCGGCTGCGGCTACATTAGTGTCGGTACCTGTGATCGGGCGGTTGAAGCTTCAAGTTGCTGTATGTCACCTGCGCAAATGTAGCGATGACTGCGGACCGATTTGGGCGGTAAAGCCGGCAAATACAGATTGTTCCATCCACGTGTTCGTCACCGGGGCGACCAACAATGAGGTCTATGTGCCCAGGGGCGGCGCGATATGGATCGACACTAAGTGCCATGTGCAAAGCCTCGACAGCACGGGCGCGGGCGACTGCCCCGACGGTGAGGTCTACATAAGTTACTGGCAGGATCCGGGCGGCACGGGCTGATGGTACGGCTACGGATACACAAGCAGAGATACGTGCCACAGCCTCTGTGCTTGGACAAGCCACCATACCTGGCTTACGGTGAGAATAGCAGAGCCTATGTATCGCAGGGGGCGTACAGGAAGATCTCCCGTTTTCGTACCCGACGTACTAGGCACTTCACCAGCGAGTTACAAGTGTATCGTCGCAACATTACTCAACAAGTAGAAGCGGCGCACCTGGTTCTGGCGCACGTGACTGATTGTTCATACAGATAGTGTCGTACAGAATAGGGCTTTATAAGTAGAAGGTACTCCGAGCACAAAAAAGTGTGGTATGTGCATACCCATTTTTTGGTGTGATAGATAGACACTCGCCCAAATGAATGCTCCGCGCGATACGCTGTCCAGGCTGATTGGCATGACGGTGGCTCTGATAAAATCACACCGATCATTTATTCCATGCAAAGTGGCATGGTCCCGTTTCTCGCTTCACTTGTTCTATCTCGGTACCTGTATTTACAGGTAGCACGGAGGCGGCAGCGAATTCGACCAATCTGACTCCTCCTTTCCGCTGGGACGAAAACTTTGGTCAGCAGAGACAGGCCGAGTCCACTGGCAGAGCGTCTCGGCAGTCTAGTTGATTGCTAGATCCTTGTCGTCTGGCCTCTGGCAAGACGAAAACGCTGAGGCGAAAATGAAGAAAGATGAAAGCAACAAAAGAGAGCTTGCACGCTCTGGACAAGCAAAGGGGCAGTGCTATAGAAGTTTTATGAGCACTATATGCTAGCTTCAAATGCCCCTTGCCTGCGGGTCAATAGTTTGCGATAAAAACAGCTACTGTAATTGCGTGCAGGTGGGTAATTTAACGTTGGAGCTAGGCCTTGTTCACAAGTTCGTCTACCTAGGAGGTGGAATACTATCCCAAGTGTTTCTACTCTGTTTCCATGATCGGCGAAAGTAACTCAACATAGAAATAATAGCATAATTGGAACGCCGAGCACCGTTGCAATTATCTGGCTCTTCTTTTTGCATTTTAATTTATAGCAGCTCAAAGGAGCCTGTAACAATGGTTGAGTCGATGTGTTGACCGCTTGTGTTGTATCGAAGACAGACAGGCATCTCCTTGCCAAAACGGTGGTAGTTTACGCCTATAGTCACTTTCTCCTCTGCTATACACCCCACTCCTCCTGTCGGGGGATATAGCAGGCATGCACCGTTGTTCTTGGGGGACAGATAGGAGTCGCTATTTTTACATTGACCGGAGCATAAACCATCTATAACTACAAGTTCCCATGCTCCGTCAATGCCTGAAATCATCCAGGACAGCGTCTGAGGTCTAATCACCTGCCATCCATCATGCGTCAAGTGGTGAGCGGCATCAGTGTCTTGTTGGGTTTGTTCTCAGCCTCTTCCGCCTCAAATTTGGGCTCTGCGACTCGTTCTGTCGCCGGTGCTATAACCGGACTGCTTGCTGGGCCCGATGTTGCCGATGCTGCCTCGTCTGGTGCAGCTCCTGTGCCCATGAGACGCAGCATCACTGAGCTTGCGGCGGAAGCAGGTCCGCAATGGTACGTCCGATCATCTGGACAATGGATATAATTCGAGCAAATGTGCTAAATCTTTTGGTAGGGACCTGTACATCCAGTCTCTACGGTCAATGTACGATCGCGATCCAAGTGACCCAGAGTCTTTCTTTCAGATCGCAGGTGTGATGCCAGCCGACCGCCATATTCCTCTTACTAATAACGAGTAGGTATCCATGGAAGGCCGTTTACAGAGTATAACAACGCCGGGCCTATGAACACCAATGGCTGGGGCGGTTACAGCACTCATGGAGTAAACTGGGCGCCGATATCGTGCTTGGAGCTTTTTTTCTGATGATTTCTACAGGAGAACCTGTTCATTATATGGCACCGACCGTTCCTGGCACTGTTCGAGGTAAGATCCAGTTGAGCTTTCCGGTTGAATGACTTGCTTACAAGGGGAAACTCAGCAAACCTTAGTGAAAGAGGCAAAGGCCCTTGCGTCTAGCTACCCGGATGAGCTACGTCCCATTTACGAGAAGGCTGCAAGCGATTTGAGAGCGCCATTTTGGGATTGGGCGGCAGAACCGTGGCTACCCAGTGTCACTTTGCCCGAAACAATCTCAATAAATGTTGCTACCGAGACGGGTACCACGGCAAAGGTATTTGAGAATCCATTGTTCACGTACAAGTTCCCTCCGGAAGTTAGACGAGGGCAATTCGGGTACTTCAATACCTATGATCGCATGTACAGGTGCCAGAACTCCCAGTCCGCAAATCAGAACTTATTTAGTCGAAACTACAAGTCTCGGGTGGTATGTACTAAGGCCGAGTCAGGTTATGCATTCTCGATTGGCTAACATCATATAGTATGACACATTTACGAGGGCCAAATCCTTTAGCGAGTTCGCGACAACTGCTAGCAGAGGCGGTAGTCTCGAAGCAGTGCACAATGCTGTCCATTGGGATGCTGGGTGTGGTGGTCAGTTTATGAACTCGCAATACTCTGCATTTGAGCCATTATTGTAAGCTGGCTTTCTTTCCTTAAACAACGCTTTTACTGCGCTGTCGCATTTGCTAATTGGTAAACTAAGCATGCTACATCACTCCAATGTCGACAGACTCTGGGCATACTGGCAAGCCATCCACCCGGAAGAGTCTACGTTTAACGGCATATACCAAGGCTTGGCTCGCTTTTCGACACTGTCAGGTACACTCATTAGCCTTGACGCACCGCTACACCCGTTTAAGCAGACCAACGGCGACTGGCATACTTCACGTTCTGTCAACTCAATCCAGACTTTTGGCTATGCGTATCGAGGACTCGAGTACTGGGCCAAATCAAAGTCTAAAATGCAGGAAGGTGCTATTCAGATCATCAACTCACTCTATGGACCTAAGAAGGCCGAACCGTCCGCTATGCCTCCTCAACGAACTTCGTCCCAGCAGACTTCGACCCAGCAAACCTCGGCCCAGCAAACCTCGACTCAGCGAACCTCGACCCAGCGAACCTCGACCCAGCATACCTCGAGCACGCAAGCTACAAGCAAGCAGGCCTCGAGCCCAGGCAGTAAAAGTCAGTCTTCTTCGTCGCATAGTCTATCGAAAGCTAAGGCAACGGAAGAAAGCAGACTCCTGTCCGCATCAAGTATGGCCTTAGAAACTGGTAACTGGACAGCAGTTTCGAATACGGCAGCAGCGGCTACTAGCCTGTCTTCAACATCCGCACACGATTTTGTGTCCACCCTGCCGATCCCAACGGGCGCGACCGCTGTTCTGCCAACCAACTCTGCTGGAGGCTCACCGCACCCCTACGCCAACACCACGGCTACCGATGAGGTAAAGCATTTCTATGCCGAAGTTACCGTCGATGTCTCGTATCTGCCCGTGCGCCCGTGTGCCATTGAAATATCTATTGATATGTGGCGCGCCGGAAGCACAGTGATAATGAAGATGCCGGAGAAAGGCATAATCCATGATTCAATTTCACTTTCTGACGCCATCACTTCGGCCAACCTGGATCGTTTTGAGAATGACGAACTGTTGAGCCAGATTATCGCGCGTTTGCATGTAACGCTTCGCAAGGTAAAGCGATCCGTAGCATTCATTGCCTGAGCAGAAGTAACTAACAAAGATTTTTAATATAGCCCGACGGCACCAGCATCGACTTGTTGTCTCTCACTGGTTTTCGTGTGCACATCGATGAAGTTCAAATGGCATCTGCGCCAAATAAATCCGAATTTCCCGTGCAAACGAAATCGAAAAGTCATGTCGTGATCGAGGAGCCAATCCGAGCATGTGGAACACTTCCATAGCTAGCGCGTCTGGGTTTACTCTCAAACCCGACATTCGCTTTTTTTTCTTTCAAAGTAGATTTGTATTAATATGTGAAGATTACATTCTCCAGCCATGGTGCTACTATTCTCGAGCTATGTGACACGCTTTGTTCGCCATATTGTAAATTGCTCGCTCTCTGTGTAAGGTAGCTGAAAAAGACAGATCTTCATCTGTCACGCAGCACTCACGAAGCACATAGAAGGCAGACTTGATTGAGTTGTTCCGGCTCGAAAGGCCGTGTCTAGTCGAGCACCCCATATGGGGCCCTCAGGGAGAATTGCTTTGCTAATGCATACAAATTCCCACCAAAAATCACGCGATGCCCTGAACAATTCCGAAGCAGCGGTAACCTGCTTGATATCAAGTCAAAATGTCGAGCGTGGTCACGCGCGCGTGCTGTTGCTTTGCCCCTTTACGGTCTACGCTCATTTCCAAATATTCAATTTCGTTTGGTGCAAGCAAGTGAAAATGGCAGACGACACTCTACTTGGCCTGCTCACCACAACTTGGTTTCCCTTACCCAACCCTTCAATGCACACTTGGATTTGCAAGACCAAAGTCCAAGCTCGATCAAGTTGTTCAGGGGTCAGACTTGTAGCAATCGGAAGATGGTAGACGACCTCGACTGCTGGCCACCGAGGACAGCAGGTATCCCACTGCCAAATTCGCGTCTGGGAGGCTGGGGCTTCTATTCTTCAGGGATTGCTTGCCCAGTAGGATATACTGCTGCATGTACAGCGGTTTGAGTATTCTCTTTTAACCGGTGAAACAGCGTGGGGGTGCTGCTACTCAACGTAGGTTTAGCCAAGAGCAACGTGCGCGCTGCTTCAGAAGACAGCTTCTAATGAGCAATAGAGGCTACGATTGTGTCAATTTGCTGACCATAAGACTGTCATGTTGTCGGCAGCAAAACAACAGCAATAACGGCAAAGTGCGAATCTGGTGGGCGGTACGGAAACGGGACATATTCCTTTTCCCGATACTATATCATATTATACCAGGTCCAAAGACGACGATTCTTCAGCACTGCTCACGATTACGAGAGTTGCCAAGCTCCTTGCCAGCATGTTCCACTTGACTACAAGTCCACAGACTTACTGAACTCGGCGACAACAACAACGCCGACCGGCTTGGCGCCAAACTTCACGAACAGTGTTGCAGGGAGCGACTATGATAGCGGTAGCTCAATCTCCAAGGGCACCGGGGCAGGAATTGCCGTTGGCGCGGTTGTTGGAGGCATTCGTTTCGCACCGCTGCCTTCAATGTGATGTGGCATTATCGACGCAGGGGGCGTTCCGCTTCCGCCGCCGCCACAGTAGAAGGAACTCATTAAAATCAGATGGAATTGCGGGCGACTGGCAGGGCTGCCCTTACTCAAGGCCAATAGTGGGGCTAGCCATGTAGATGGTACCCACAGCACTGGCTGGGCGAGTGAGCTGCAGGGCCACGATGAGTCCGGTGAGCTACCAGCAGAGAAATACTTGTAACTAATGGTGGAGCTGAAAGTACGAAGAACGTGGAATCACGACAGAAGCAAGGAAGCAACACTTAAGACTTGTTGCAGTGTAGCGCAGGAGTGTGTTTACCTACTTGCGAGTTTCTTCATGCACAGTGACTGCTCTGCTGTGGCAAACCAAAACAAGCGTATGGCAGTGCTTGAAACGCGCAATCTTCTAGACGAGTTAAACCGATGGGTGTGTGATTTTTCGCAATTTTGAAGTTATCATGACATGGTATTCCTCGATACCAAGTACCTGTCCAAACAGCCCCTGGCGTACACGCGTTGTCAAATGTAGTGGATGGTGTGCAGAACTTACAGTACCTGACCCAAGGAATCTGGCGAAGGATCTAGAACGAAATTTTTCGTGAAGACTCGGATAACAATGTAAGAAATAGGCGTGGTGAGCCCTTGCAGCCCTGTAGCCCTGTGCTGACAGTGTTGGCGCAGCACGGATCCAGGAACACAATGCCCAGGCACCAGGCACCCCGAACTGGGAGCGCTGGCTCCACTGATTGCCGTCGCACCCGGCCCCTGGCTTCTGTCAGGTTTTAGCCAGCGCTGGTCTGCATTTCTTGTAATACCGTTTGTGCCTAATACTATTTTTTATTGGCCTAGTAGAGTTCTAGACCACATGCGCATGTAAAACATGGGATACTTGTGCATAAACGTCCGGTCTGTCAGCTAACTACCGCCCACGCCAAATTACCAGGCTAAGCAGTAGCACGAATATGACGCCTGACAGCGAAGGATTCTATTTTTGAGCCTAACTTCGAACGTGACCAACTTTGCGCAGAATTTGGGTATTGAGGTTCCGCTCTCCACGTGGTACGCAGCCGCTTCCAATGTTTGAATCCGTCTAAACATGGTCGCCTGAACCAAACGGCAAGTAGCAGCGGAGGATAAAAGATCATGGCCACCTAAAAAGGAAAAGAGGAAATATACGAAAAAAAAAAAAAAAGATCTACAAGAAGGAGAGCAGGGAGAACTGACACAGCCAACTTAAAAATAGGCCTGCAACTGTTTTCTTTCGCGGTCTCAAATACTCTTCAATCGAAGCGACGATCAACCTTGTTCGGCCGCTTTCATTTTTGAACCTTGCGGCACCACCTGCCAAGACGCTTTGTTCCCGCTTACTGTGAGTCCATAGGTTAATTGGTCTAGACTGCATCTTTACCGGGAATCTCACCCATTATTTGTTGGAGTTGTGGAGAGCAACTTCTCTGCTTATGTATTAGGCGCGGAGATTTACTGAAGGGAGCTTCTTCCACTCGCAAGCGTATAAATGAGATCCTCTCCCAGCAGTTCGGAGTATATATGAGGTGAGGAGGGGCAACTGTAGGTGGGCAATGCCATGGACGATATGCTGGCGTGGGTCTTTGGCCGCCTGAATTCGAGGCATTATTTTACTATCTGGTCTTGTCTAGTCTTGACTTGACTTTTAACGGGCTGCAACTCCCATATAACAGACTAAGAAAGACTAAACGGTTCGTTAGCTCTTCCTCCTAAAATCTGACCATTTCATAATTGAGTATTCGGACCGAGAGTAGCTATTTACTGGGTATGTGTGCCGAGGACACTGTGAATTACATGATAGTACAAAATGCTCCAGACTACCATATACCCATCACGTATATATATCAACATACAACCCGAGAGTAATGGACGTGTCGTTATCAGCCTCTTTCAGCTCAAAATCACATCACAAGGTTGAGCAAATTACTTTGTCCCGATCACTAGCAATGTTTTCTCCCGCTGGTGCAGCTCTACTCGGAGTCTTTCTGCTCGGAAAGGTCTCTGCCGATCCATGGCCCAAGCGCGGCCTTGCCGCCAACGATGATGTCCCAATCTGGCAGTTCGGTGGCAGCTGGCTTGGCCATGGCTCGCAGATTAATTGGCAGTATAACTGGGACAGTACGACGAACCAAAAGCAAGATTTCGCAGAATACGTCCCGATGCTATGGGGAACGCAAGACTATCACACCCGACAGTGGTTTGATAACGCCTGGTACTGGCTCAACAATGGTGGCAGCGGCCACCTTTTAGCGTTCAACGAGCCTGACCGTGACGATCAAGCGCATATGACAACTGAAGACGCCGTCAATGGTTGGAGAAGGTATATGGAACCTTTAAAAGGCCATGCGCAGCTTGGCGCCCCCGCTGTCTCTAGCGGAGGCTTCGACTGGCTTCAGCGATTCCTAAATCAGTGCAGTGGCTGCCACATTGACTTCATCCCGGTGCACTGGTACGGTGATGCTGCTTACGAGCATGATTTCGAAAACTGGATTAACCGCGTATGCTCCATCAGTGGTGGCCGCCCGGTTTGGGTAACAGAGGTACGGCATTCTTCGCTTATCTCTATGCTTCAGCCTTCCATACTAATCCCAGCTATAGTTCCAAGGTACGGGCTCGATTGACCAGCAAAGCAACTTCATCCGCAGGGCTATCCCTTTTCTGGACAATAATCCCTGCGTCTATCGTTATTCTTACTTTGGTACCGCGGACAACTCGAAGGTACTGCTCGACAACGGGGGACCGAAACTCTCTGGCCTTGGTGTTCAGTACACGTTTAGCCCGTATGGCAACGGTGATGGTCCGAAGTAAAGTTTCGAGAAAAGCTTCGAAGCGGCGACTGGTGAATTGGGATGTAGGCTGCCTGTCTATGCTCTGCAATTTATTACTACAGCAGCCGTATCTTGTAATGTATAAATAAAACCTCGTTATCTTTTCTATGTTAGAAGTCATTGACTTGTAGGACCGTTATCTGGAAGGTGTTGTCTTTGCTGAACAGCTATGCTGCAGACTTAAACTAAGAAGTTCCCCTGGCGCTTATTTTACGTGTCCCAAAATGAACTGGGGTGGTACCAGTCACATAGCCGTGGTGGCTGCTGGATCCAATGTTGAAAGCGTTGATGACTTTTCCAAGCTTGAGGAGGTGCTGCAGAAGTCTGCTCCCAATTTTCAAGTTGGACCTCAGACTAGACAATGATGGGCCACTGTCACTCAGGAGGCGTCCTTCAAGCAGGTCTTTCCTCAGCTTCATTAAGATGCAATATGCGTCGATGTGGTATAGTGACCACGGTCGCTGCGTGCGCTTACAGACATGAAACTCGACAGTTTTCTATATTATTATTCGGAAATCAATATTATTCTTATGCTCCGACCAAAAACGCCTTTACCCCAGTGGTTCCAAGTTGACCCAGGCTCGCTTCCCAGCTTTCTTCCGCTTTTCCGGCCAGCTGCACGCCTTTGGCTCCCCCAAGAAATGTTCAAACAAATGGCTCATCTTTGATGACGTGCTTGAGTGTCACAGTGTCATGATTCACGACCTGGACGAATCCAAGATTGTCGGTCGGGTGCTCGTCCTCAAGGCGGGAGCATTCTGCGCAGGCCAAAGATATTCCGACTCGGGATAACACCGTTCTCGCGGGGCCTTTGTCAAACACCACTACCACGCCTCGAATTGGCCCAAAAAGCATCCGAGATAACGGCACCCGGCATATGGGTTTGTGGAGGAATGCAACTGGGACCAAAAATGTGTTGAGGAGTGGGACAAGAACGTCGAAGAATACAAACAACTTTCAGATGAATGGGAAAAGGCGAGTATTATCGAGAGACTGCGAATGCTGCAAGAGCCAGCCCAGCAGGCGCGAGCTCAACCCGCCGCAGCGCTGGCTCTCGCGGGAATTCCCCAGCACTCCAGAGTTGAAAATCTAGAGCTTTTCCAGCGGGCGCTTTCTTGTTTGAACTTCAGCTGTAAATAACAATTACCTTATGTAAATTCACCGATCCACTAACTCACTCCACTCGTCCTATGCGTCTGGTGGGAGATGATTTGACCACCCTACCTAAAACCTGTCCACTCCTCTTCCAGGATGCCCATCAACACCTCATCCCACCATTTCCCGTCTTTGAAGAAGCACTTCCTCCTCCGCCCTTCTTCGCGAAAGCCCGCTCTGTCGTAGATTGTCTGGACTTTTGTGTTCCAGGTCAAATATTCGAGCTCGACTCGGTGGAGGCCAGCTTTCTGAAAGGCCCAATTCAGTGTCCAGTTCAATGCCTCGGTCCCGTATCCCTTGCCCTGATGATTGTTTATTATATCAATCGCAAGTGAAGAGCACCTATGATGCGCCATATCTTGAGGCGATGAGCTTAACGAGAGACAGCCCACAGGCTCTGATTTATCTATGGCCTATGTCAATCCGGTTTTCTTTTTTTTTTCTTGCCCTTCACCTTCTCTCGCCACCCCCTCTCGTGCGAGGTGAACAGCGTAAAGACTTTAGCATACCTGGCTCTCTGTCTACCCTGACAATGACGACAAATAGAAGGCTGTTTTCCAAAAGGTCTTTCCGCGCGTCCTCGATCATCTGGCTGCTGACCGGCCGCAGCACGGACGCCGTAGAGCTGACCAAGGCCATTGGCTCGCTTTGAATGGCGGCGAAAAACGCATCATGGTCGGCGGGATTGTATCCCCCATACTCCAGGCGCTCCGACCTGAAGGGATTCCCAGAACCCATTGGGCTTGATTTTGGCAGGCCAGCCTGCGAATCTGGTTCTTGCACCGCTTTTTACCAACTTTTTTAGAGGGTCTTTTTTGGTGTCACGCCCGAAGTTTTGTCCATCGCGGATGGCCACTTGCTAAAATAATTGGCTCGGCTCCTTCCTCTTTGAATGCCGGTTGACTCACGCGCACGCTTCCCCGCCTGAATGTGAGCGGGATTGGCAACGCCATGTACGTAAGACCAGCACTCCCATTTCTCTGTTGTCAATGGCAGCGTGACTGCTGCGATGAAAACTAAAATCACTCTTTCAAACGCTTGATTTTCGTTGGCTGATGCAGAGCCTCTCTTGCTGCAGAGCGGCAGCCCAACTACACAGGCGATATTAGCTAACAAGCAGCTCTTGGGTTGCAGGCGAACAGATTTCGTCGGCGGGCAAGCGAGGTGAGTTTCGAGCTTGTTTATTCGTTCAGGAATAAATCCGAGTGCTAACAGGCATTTCTGGGTTGACCCCACGCTTCCTGGATTATCGATTTTCGTGTTTCGCTTTCAGTGCGTCAACCAACCGGTCGCTACCCCAGCACAGGGCGGCCACCTCCCTCGTGTATATTTTGGAGAACTGAACTGGTCTCGTTTTTCCACTGAAAATAAAGCAAAAGTTTATATGAATTGCAGATACACTATTATTTGCTTTCTACGCGGGAGTCCTGGCTGCTACCCGTCTTTTCGCCAACAAAACGAACCCCCCTCGTAAGTCGGCGAGGGCGGGATCTGTGTCGAAATCTCGCGTATTTTCACCTCAAAACAGCGCCTCCGCGTCTATACGCCATGCATAATAGATCTGATAAAAACATGCCGATAGTATAGCTTCAGCACCACAGATGAATCCTGTGTAAAAGCCGCTTTGGTTCGCATTGCCGGCGATCGACAGGTAACGGTCGAAGTCGCCAGGTGCCAGTTTCCCCGGACACGCCATGCATTGGTATTTGATCTTTGCTGCATGCATTATGCAAAAACAGACCCGTTCATCCTAAAAAGCCAGGAAACGACAAAGGCGGCATTCGGGGGCAGTTCGCATGGCTATCACGCCTGTATTTGGCCAGTCGCTTTGCCTTTGCCGCTGTTCATGTAATCCACTCCCTGTATTTGGCTGGCCCTCCTACACCAGCATGAGCGGAGACGCTGGATACATCAGCCGATTGAAGCCGCAAGAACAGCAATGCCATGTGAACAGACCTTGCATTTGTATCCCTCTGTTTCTGTCTTCATAGTGTTCATCCCACCGCCCTATGTCGCGACGCGCGCGGGCAGCGGTGTACTACCAAGGCCGCTGGCCGAACGCCTCTGTTGCGGGCCGACCCAGACATCGCGATGGAGAAGGCCAGGGCCTTTCGAGTTCGCGGTGTTATGGAACACATGCACTTACTCAGGTCCATTACGCCGTCTACTGGGCGCCGCTAGCAGCGGAACGGTCCCCGCACCGCCAGCCCGGCAGCCCAGACCGGATACTCCGCCATATGTTCCCGCCCAGCCACTTTCACTGACAGAAAGAACGTGGCCGCCATTTGCACGTAAGTACGTTCGGGAATTTTCGTTTTTAATTGCCGATGGTACAGGTTATTTTACCTGTATTTGACGTGTCACTGTCACGGCTGAAGTGATTCCCGCCGGTCCTGTGCGACTTGGCATTGGGAGGCAGCCGGGGGAATCCTTGCCTTTGCCGCAGGTACTCCGTATACATGCATGCCACCGTCTACACACTCGACAAAAAAAGAACAACCTTGCTAGCCCATGTGCTTGGTTTATCCAATGTTGCGCTGTTCCGTTGTTCGACGTTTGATCAGTGCCGCCGATCTACGCAGCCACGAATCGGGCGTTGAGCCAGGACAGTGACAATCAGCCGACACAAACCACCCGCTTGAGAAGCGGGTATTCACATTTTGTCTTCGTCGCAATCAACATGTCCGGGGCTGTATTACATGGCCGGGCTTTTGTTTTTCTTGGCAGTGGGTACTTTGCTGCGCTGCGCCTTCTTCTGCAATGTCTCGCCGGGCGGATGAAAGAATGAGCCTGGGCAGTGATGCAGGAAGCCACATCCACCGGCCCCGTCCATGATCCATCAAAGAGATACAGGTGCATCAAGCCTTGTTGAGCATGACACCACATAGGAAGGAGCCCTTTGAAGTGGCGGAGAGAGCTGATCCCCGAACGTGAGGGTTATTCGCGTTCTGTGTAACGTCTCTTTGCAACATAAAACGCGCTGCATCGTCACTCCCCTCGTCGGCGCGACTCTTCTTTTCTGCAAATCGAAGCTCCATCTTCTTCAAATCTCGAGATCTCAGCTCCGACAGCACACATACGCGTGCATCATGTCTTTCCACTGCTCGGCATCCAACATTCGCGTGGACGACGGCCACATCCTCCGCGCCACTGTCCGCAACTGCGAAGGTGACGACGTTGAAAGCGAGCTCGACCTCAACAGCTGCATCGGTAACGACAACGGCCGCTTTTCTTGGGGTGGCGAGAGTACGTATCTCCTTTCTTTTCTAGATTCTTCGTTTAGCCCCTGTAAATGGCCCGAGCGGGTTATTCTCACCAGAGACCAACGACAGTCAAGCTCTCGAATGAATGCCAGCTAGAAGGCCTAATTCCATTCAGTAACAAAATGTTGAATCATTTGCAGACTACTCCCATACCGCCGATGAAGTTTCCTTCAGCCTCGAGGGCGATGACGAAGTTCCGATTCTCCGTGCTCGCCTCCAGGGAGCCGACGGGTCCTACGATGCCGACATCAACTTGTCCGAGTGTATCAGCAACCAAGACGGCACTCTCTGCTTCGGTACGTGACGCCATGGATCCGACCCATCTACTCCCAAAATGGGTCGCTGACTTTGTGTGCTTCCCAGCTCAGTAGATAGTGTGCTAGTGACGAAAGTATCGCGAAACGGTGTCCGGGCTTATGGTGAGCCATGCACTTCACCAGCAGTGGAACTGCGTCTTCATAGCAATTATATCAATTTAAGCATCAATTCTCCCCCAGACTTGCTTTTTTTTTAACCCAGTTCCACTTATAAAAATGCATCGATCCAGGAATTCACGTTATTCCAGTCTTGGTCGTCCGGGCCAAGCCAATCTGTCATTATACCGGGCGCGTACGAGGTGCCCTCACCATCATCACTCCACGACCCTTCCTTCAACGCAAACGATTTCGACGTGTCCGCTGAAAGCAATTCTCGTAGCCTTTCGACCTGCGACGTCAGCTCTTGTGACGGCCAAAGTTCTTTGCAGCTCTCCAAGATGCGCATATGTCGAGTGAGATAGTCCGCGGCATCCGCGGATAGTCGCAAGTCCGCCGATCCCAGTGCAGCCTGGTAACGGTGTTAGCAGCAATAGCGTGAAATATACCAAAGCACCTACCATATGGACAACAACACATAACAGAACACAATATATAGTAAAGTTGGCACCTCTTTGCATGCATTGCACACCTCGCAGGCCAAAGTTAAAAATGATGGCTTCGTGAAGACGGCACTGCTGCTTAGCCGCCGAGTGGCACACGAGCATGTGCTCAAGCCACTGCTCGCTTGCATCATGTTGTTCGAAGAGCGGCAGTTGGATCCGGTGGAGCATGATGAGGCCCAGACAGTGAAACGAATGCAGATGGCCGATAAAAGCAGACGCTATTGCCGGCGGCGATCCATCGATGGTGTGCTCAAATAGCAATGCCGGGGGCAAGCTATCCAACCAGTCCTGTAGGGCCGCATTGTGGCGCAAAAATTGTTCTCGGTCGGCCACAGCTTGCTGCATTTTGCTAAGCAGGTAGGTCGAGTACAGGTCTTTAATATCGCGCACGAGCCGAGCAAGATGTGTGAATTGAAACTCGTCGGTTCCTGCGAGCAAGTTAGGGTGTCCTATGCCCAGGGTGAAGTCCACTGTGTCAATGGGCACTGTTAAGCTGGAATATGCTGATTGGCTGTTAGCATTCATGTTCATAATTAAAAAATGGCATCCGATATCATACCTTGCGGATAGCTAATCATGACTTCCACCACGTAGATGGTTTGCCAAATCCTATGCCTGAGCAGGCAGTCTGTCGGATTCAGACCACAGCTAATCCCGACCTGGTGGTTTGCGTAGTGTTCTCGCATCCCTAGCTCCTGAGCAATTTGTATGCATCTGGAAATTTCTAGCCACGATTCGTAGTAGTAGTTATCTTTTGGCATCGCCTCTTTTGCTTTGATGAGAATCAGGAGCGCCTGTAAAATGTTGAGGTCCGGTGTCGCGACAAGAGGGGATATTTGCGCTAAACATGGTCAGTCCGCATACCAGAGCATAATTGGTTAGAGTTTCATACTCATTGCGATTTTGAACCATTTTTGCGCCTGTTCTGGCGCGTCATTGATGCTTTCCGCCAAGCTGACCATGGCACTCATGACGGGTGGTGAAATGGATGCTCTGTCGGCCTCCCAGCGGAGCCAAAAGTCGCGCTGGTCCAGTACAGGAACGAAAGGGTGAGCAGTCACGAAAAAGAGTTTGAACAGCTCTTCATATTGCTCCTTGTCCTGCATAATTTCCCGCAACGAGCTGGCGACTGTCTCGAGCGGGGCAGGAGAAGGCGACTCCCTTTGAAGCGCTTGACCCTCGGATGGATTGTCCGGACTCGGGTCCTTTCCATCATGTTCTGTCACGTAAGGGCCTTGAATAGACATCAGTTTCTGAATGAAACGGGAGAGGGCGAGTTTCTTACCAACAAGAACATCGTCTATCTCAAGCGATCCGAGCAAGCTAGACAGGTCACGCTGGCTATAGAGGTCTCGTAGTGACGACACGGGCGAGTCGCGGGCTCCCGTCTGCCTATGCCGCACCAGACTGGCCAAGGCAGCTCGCATGCCACCTGAAGGGGATCCAGCTTGACCTGATTCTTGGGCGCTCGGCGAGGGTTTTGCGGTACTGCCGCCCGAGTCGTCCCGGTCTGAACAGTAGCTGATGTCGCTGGGTGTAGCTAATTGGTTTGTCAGCTGAGCAGCAGAAAATTCAGTCTCATATACTTACAAGCTCCCGAGCCCGCATCGTCATCCTTGTTTGTATTGGTTCTCTCCATCCATCGCTGTATCTTGGCTTGCTGCACTAGCTTACCACGAACGCGGAAAATCTGGGGTGGTTTCCCTGGAGCCTCAGCCTGTCGCTTCCGGTGCTTCCTGACGATGAATTCCATTTCTTTTGTTTTGACATTTTTATCATATCCCCATCGCGAGATGCGACTGCGATACTGACGAAGCCTATAGAGGGTCAGCATGAGCAAAGGTAGGCCATCGACGTTCATGTCCGCGGCTACATACGTTGCTTCGAAGCCAGCCTCCTTTTCGATAAGCGCCTTTACTTCGGGAAGAGCCAGGTTCTGTTTAATGTGCAAGTCGACGATGCGCGTCTTGAGCGGCTCCCAGTCGTGCTCTCTGAGCGTGGGTGCCTTGCGCCGCCGCTGAGCTTTGGAAGCGCCCGCTGGCTGTTGGACCGGCATCGCATCAGTGTCGGTGTGGTGAGCGTGGCCGCAGTGGCATGACTTGCGATAGCTGGTGACGGAGATGAAGCGGCTTATTTGCGTTCTCCTCTGCAGCCGTGCCGTCGCTGGGTGACGAAGCGTGAACTGCGAGGCGAGGTCGAGGAACAAGTACCACGGCGATCTACAACGACTGGAAAATTACCGCCAACGGCTCTGCGGGGCAGTTGCCCATTCTAGCACCATCGCAAGTGTCGGCGCGTGAAACATTGCCGAGGGGCAAACAGATTGGAAAAGTCACACATGCCCACGTAATCACTGCTGATGCAAACGCTGCGACTCGATCGTTTCGATTTTTTTTCAATATGGACCATCCCAGCAGAGGCGCCTGTCGCCGCCCTAACTGGGTGCTTGGGTGGCAGGCAAGGGATGCCGCGGTCTAGCGCTGTCAGCTGTGCACAGCCCCTAAATGGTCCAGGATACAGGGTCCATGACCACTGAAGAGTCGACTCTGAAAGCCACATGGGATGGAGTTTATTATGGGATTGTCGGTGATTAATCTAATGCTCATGCTGTGTGATGTTGAAGGCTGCAGTCTGCAGTGCGTCTTGGACGGCTAAACTTCGCCGTCATCAATATCTGTTCGTCATTCATTCAACTATTTACAGTACTGTATATTTGCGGGCAGACAAACTTGGTTCGCGGAGCAGCACTCTCTTAGATCTCCGACGGGTCGACATCGTACTCTACGTCTGTTCTTATTATGTATTTTGCGCCCTTTGTAACGCTGGTGCCTTCATGCAACAGCGCGCCCTTGGTCTCGCCATGCGGGAACAGCGCCACACCGCCCATCACTGGCCGCACTGGGTAAGCGTTGAGCGTCCCCTCGCGCGGTGATGGAAGGAAGAACATGGTTTCGCCGCCCTCAAACTCGTCGTTCAGATACAGCAGAAACGTGAATAGCGAGCTCTGTTTCCCTTCGGCCGGCGAGTTGTCGTAGATGTATCGATCGTCAGTGCTGATGCCGGATGGCGGCCAGGCTCCGTCGATGTGGCTTCGGTATTCGGCACCTGGAACATATCGGTAGACGCGGAATCGTCGATTCAGGCCACGCGACTTTTTTCCATCCACTATCGACGGAATAAAAGGCGACACGCGGGCCCATAGCTTGTCGTGGAAAGCAGTGTCGATGATCCAGTAAAAATTGTGCGCGAGCACGGAGGTATCGCCCCGGTCGCGAACCGGCTCGTCGGGCAGGAATTTGACAGCTTCACCAGCAGCAATGACGGATTTGCATTCTTCTGGTGTCAATACATCCTTCATCAAGCTGAGGTTCGGGACATTCGGATGTTTGTGGTATGTGATGGCGGTGTGTTCCGAGGCGAGTGGGACCGCGTCGGGTTGTGTAGTATATAGAATCGCAGGGTAGTGGTTCGGAGGCTTCCGTAGGTGACCGGGCGTGGTCTCGATGACGCGCATAGAGGCTGTGACAGTATCTTGGTCTTTTGCGAAAATGGACTTCTCAAGGACAGAGGTGTAGACTTGGTGGGGCGTGCCGGACGGGCGAAGATCCCAAGAGGGCTGGAAAGAAATGTGCGACGTAGGGCCCAACGGAAGTGGTGCACTCATGTCGACAGGGCAGCTAACTCGCATCACCGCATCGAGAACTGTGAGCAGCTCCTTGTCCTTGGCCGATCGCTCGGGGCTGTCGAGGCTGACGCCGTTGGGCTGGGAGACGACGTCGAGATCACGCACCCAGCGGCAGAGGGCGCCGAGCTTGGGCTCTTCGTTGCGGAGGCGCATTTCCGCGAGCAGGATTTTCGCTTCGAGATATTTTTCATCGCTAAGAGCGGCCGTAACGCGGGCTGTGAGGTTGGCAGCCTCTGCGAGCAGTGTAAGTAGAGCAATACTCGTGTCGTCAACGGCCGAATTACCTACCAGCAGAGTTGACACCCGTCACACAGGATTGGCGAAAGTCGTAGACGGCAACTCGGAGGTCTTTGCAGAGCTTTGACTTGGTCAAACTGGGATGTTTGGCCAATGTTAAAAGTGTGTCGGTGGCAATGTCGAGTTCCTCCTCGGAGATGACAGTGTGCAGGCTCTTGGGTTCAAAATTGTCCATCGCCGCTACAGCGGCAGCAGATTCGGTCTTTGCCAGCTTTTGCGCCTGCTGGGCTTTGGCATTGCGCTTTCTCTTGTTCGCTTTCGTCATGATTTCGGTCTGTGGTTTTGCGAATGCATCATCCAAAATCGAGTGGCACGACCGCACTGGGAGAATTTCTGCTGGGGTCTTAGCCAATAAGCGGGGCTGTCTGGAGGGGTTTCGGCCGCTAGTTTGGTGAAGTGGGGTCCATTGGCAGCGCTGGAGAAATGTCAGAGTAGGTGTAGCAGGATACGGATACATACCCCTTCAATGGGCACGCTTGGGGCATCACGTGCTTCTTGGTGGGGGTTTTGTATGTATTCGCTAAGCAATTTCCCTTGAGGGCCCTACATGGGGTACCTGGCTGGAAGTGAGCCTGCCAGCCGAATCAACTCAATCGTCGATTACCAAGTATTCTAGGTGTTTTGTGGCGCTGTGCGACATCGGGCATGCTTATTGTTCGTCACTACCTGAACCAAAGACAATCTTTCATTCGTCGAAAAGTTTCATCAAAGCAATCATATTATATGTACAGCGTGGGATTCTGCAGTACGGACGAATAAAATCAGAACCGCTACCACTTTTCTTTCGTCTAGCCCCGGTGCCACAGCTGAACATCGGACCAGGTGATGCTAAGATCACCGCTGCCACTGTTTGTGGTGTAAGCACCGAGCTTGTCGTAGAAGCTGCCACCAGGAGCATTGTTGTCACGGAACATCTCCTTGCCGTTAACGTAGACGCTGAACCGCTTCAGATCCGCATTGTGCACAGTGTTGATGCGCACGCTTGCCCCGACCTTGGCGACGCCATCCGCAATGGTCTTGCCACCCTCGACGCTGTACAGGCGACCGTCCTGCTCGACGCCCATAATGAAGTATGGACCCGAGTTGCCGTTGAAGGTCTGCTTGATCGAGATGCGGTTGCCCGACATGGAGTTGATCTTGAAGGTGCCGCCAAACTGGTGGGTGCCCGAGGAGTAGTCGTCCTTGTAGCGGCGCTCGGCGCGTAGGTGACCGTTGGAGCATCCGGAACCCCCGCCGCTGCCGTTGGGGCTCTTGGGAATTGAAAAGGTGTCGCCGTTGACGCGGCCTCCCTCGCACTGCTGGGTGCTGAAGCTAGGGTGGTCCTCGATCCAGTTGCCGTTTTCCACTGGGCTGCCGGCCAGGGCCAGCGAGGCAGCGGAGACGACGGCGAAGACACTTTTAACAAGCATTGTCACGACCGGAGATAGTCAGGGGAGTATATGTTGGCTGGATTTGGGTCGCGAACTAAGACACTGGGCGTAGTTGCTCTCTACTGCGACGACTGGGACTTCTATTTATACATTTATGTGCCGCTGCACCACGGCCCGTGCTGCAACCCTCCATTGGTGGGAAATGTATCGCCAGCTGGGCCGTCGTGGTGATGCAGATAACTGGGGGGCCGTAAGCCGCCACTAGCGAAGTGCCGAATCAGGTACGTCGATCTTGGAGTCCGTCGACTCGCAATCACACCCTTCTCCTTAGCATTGGACATCTATGTTTCGCGATGCTGCTTCTCCGGCTCAACTCCACGTGTTGCAAAGGGTGGTGCTTATGTCACATTGCCGAACAATGCCGGACCAAACTTGTTGGCTGCAAATAGCCGGAGCTCATCCGCACCAAGAATCCAGCTCATTGGGGATGACTCGACGTGCAGACGTGGGGAGCGTAAACATGGCCCGGATATTTCTCTCAATTAAGCAACTAACTGGACCCAACAACAATTAGCGTCGCACTGTGAGGTACAGAATACTAAAGCCCTTACTTTCGACTCAATTAATTACAGCGGCACCGACGGTGACAGTCCCAGACCAAAGCACTTCTCCACCTTCGCTCCTGTAACCGACTCCATCACGTTGCCGCTCTCGAGCATCCTGATTCCCTCACTCAGCGCCTTTGCCAAAAAGACGCGGGGCACAGCATTTTCAACGAAGTCGCACACAATAGGGAACAGCATTTGATGCGCCGCATCCGTTGCCAGGTACAAGATCGACCCTTCTCCAGGAACGGGCACCAGCGCCGTCAAGACGGCGTCATTGGGAACCTTGTAGTCTGGGCTGGAGCGCAGGCGAGACACACCGACGGCATCCATGCTGCTCGCATAGTAGTGCAGGATGTTAAGGCTGCCATCAAAAGGCACAACGGCTTCGGACGATGTCGGCCACATGCTGTTGCACTGCTTGCTCGTCTGGTTACTGGCCGCCGCTACGTAGATGTTGCCGTCGTCGCATGAGGCCACCATGCCGGTTCCCGTGCTGGTCAGAAGCGGCGACAACCCAAATTGATATCCGTTCTTGTAGATGTAAGGCTGGAGAACCTCAACCTCCTCACAGGATGAGTTTGTCGCTACAGTCTTGATAGGTTCGGCTGGCGCCGCGCTGCTGATAGAAGTCGTCGCTACGGTGCTGTCGGGCTTGGCAGACACTGTAGTATTGCCAGGAACCACGCCCTTGATGCTCACAGATGGGGATGCGGTTGCGATGTTGATCGGCGGCGATGTCTTAATCGTCAGGGGCATAACAGGCTCTGGGCTATGTCCTGGCAATCCTGGCTGGCTGCGCAAGGGTGCGGCAGAAGTTGAATTGTTGATAGGTGCCGTCGAATTGGCCATGATGGGCGTGACAGGCACGGATGTAGTGGTAGGAGCCGCCGTGCTGGCGCTGATGAGCAGGGAAAGTGTTGTTGGCGAAGAGCTCGAAACTGCAGTCTCAACAAGCGCGGGCATGTTGATTGCAGACGCATTGCTGCCTTTCGTGGTATTGCGCTGCAGGGCGTACGCCATTGGGACTGCCTCGATATTGACATTCGGCTTGGAGATGTCGAGTTGTTTTGCTTTGCGACCACGCTCGAGGCTAAAAGAAAGGAAAAGATCATTGTTAATAGTGAATCCTCCTCAGTAGTGAATAGAACGTACCTCAAACAGGTGTGCAAAATTGGCTGGTCTTTGGTGTCAGACAAAACCCACTGGCTGAAGCCCGCCACATCAACAGAGAGCTTGTTACCCCAGTTGATACTCGCGTCGATACCCTTGCAGCCGTTAACAGCCTTGAAGCCTGACTTGAAACCGTTCTCGTAGCCCGGGGTACCAGCGACCTTGGCCACCGCGCTGAGGAACGGCTCGTCAACGAGGGCGACGGCCGCCTCGAACGAGGAAACCTTGAGCCCGACACTGAGGCTGACGGGCAGGCCGACCTTGGCTGTCACTGCGAGATCTCCTTCAGCTTGTATGACTGGTTTAAAGTACGGCGTCCATCCTTCTGCCTTGCTTTGGCTCGGGTGGAAAATGTCCAGAACAGCAGTCGCCTGCGTCAGGCCCATCTCGGCTCCGACCAAGAGCTTTCCCGTCGCGGCAACGTCCAGGCTGGCCTTGGCTTCCACCTTGAGGTATGGACCCACGGTAACGATACCGTACGTCAGGCCGGGCAGGCCCGCGGTGAAAAGCTCATGCTTTAACTCATGGATATATTTCACCTGTGCCTCGATACCCACCTTGAGCACCATTCTCATGTTGGTGTTGAGCGCCAGCTCGGCGTCAAAGATACCCTTGAGCGGAGTGATCTTAGCCTTACCAGAGAATATGGCCTGACCAGATACGGCGCAGTCAACACAGTAAGCCCTGAAATAATCTTTCGCGTTGCCAGACTCGGATGCCCATTCATGCTTGAACAAGATGAGAGAGTCGTCGCTCCAGGTCGTCACCTCGGTCAGCCGGGGCTTGGACTTATCAGGATAGTCCCAGGTGATGGGATGACGGAAGTTGCTCTTGATAGAGAGCGCCTCAGCCACTGCGTTGTACGCCGCTTTCAATCCCTTGACGACGCCGCTCCAGAAGTTGGACCACCAGCCGCGACGATGAAGAAGACGCCTACGCAACTGTCCATGCGCCTCGCTCGAACAGCTACCGTTGGGCGATTTAATGCCAGCAATAGGAGTACCCTTTCCAGACATGAGATCATGGAAGAACGATTGCGAGTCGACTGGCAGTTCATGGTATCCAAACTGGTCATCTAGGGAGCTGTCGAAAAAGTCGCCAGGGATGGCAGTAACAAGACCATACTGGTCGCGGGATGTATCAGATGGGACACTTAAAAGATGTCAATATGCGTCTGCAAAACAGCCTCGTCAAGTAAAACTTACGTGGTGGGTTTCGTGGAGTTCGAGGTCCAGTTGAACGACTGACCGGAGCCGGAGGTGGTGCTGCCGGGAGCGACGTTATGCGGCGTCCACAGACCCCATTCGGTTTCGGCAGAGACAATAAGCTTTTCAGGGTGTTCGGGCTTACCAACGGCGATAATTGTTTGGGTTTGTTCGTCAAGGGTAATGCCAGTCGCGTGGAAGTAGCAGCGATCGTTGGCGACGGGGCCTGCACAGCCGTCCACGTCGGCGATCAAGAGAAGATCTTGTTCCGTAACCCAGCTATCCTTGGCCCTCTTGAACGATTCAGACGTCTGAAAAACAATTTTCATGCTTTTCTCTTCCGTGTACACTACTTTACAATGGTCCGAATGGTCCAGATTGACGGACGGCATTGTGAAGCGATAAGTCAAGTACGCAAAGTAGCCCTGTTTAGCCGGGTCTGCTCCGTGTTAGTTATCCGAATTGTTTTTCGCGATATAGCAACTACACCATACCTGAAACGCCAAAGTATACTTGAGAGTCCTCTTTGGCGGCAATGGGCTCGACATTCTTCAACGCGCGTGTATCCCAAGACCAATGCACGCTGGGGCCCAGGGTTTCCAACGGTCCGGTAGGGTTGCCATTGGCCTTCTCCTCTTCAGGCTTCACCTGTTCGGCAATCATCATTTTGCCACAAAACCCGCCACCCTGCGCAGTAGGACTGGGAGCAGCCGGGGCTGGCTGTATTTCGGCGGCAGGGGCTTGCTGCACTTCAGCGGCTGAGCCTTGGACGCTGCGTCGCGAAGACTGCCATCCTGACAGTGAGAAAGAAGGAAACGCGGCAGCGAAAGCTGCCGCGTAAAGGAATGTAAAGATGAATTTAAAGAGCATCACTGCTCAAGAAAAAAGGGGGAAAATAACGAGTGGCTTGATTGAAAGAACGTGTGAAGGAGATGACCTCAAGCTTCCTGTAGAACCAGCCGGCGCATGGCGGTCTTTTATCACAAGCTTCTCATGTTCCTCCATTACGGCTTGATATGCCCCGAACGAGCTTTTTACCAGGTACTCGGAGAGGCGTCTTATATCACCGGATTTATTGCCATGCATTAAATGTGGCATCTCTCATTTCGTCGGCTCCACCCGGGCGCTCGAGGAGCACGAACCGCGCTCCGTGGATGAGATGGCCGATGCTGAATGGACCGTGGCAGACTGGGCGTTTTGCTGCTTCTGACTCTGGCAATAGTGCGGAGCGCGCTGTAAGTGGCCACTGGAATTTTCCGTATTCGCCCAATCAGTGCACATCTCAGTCTGTGGCATTGGCGGAATAAGGCTGGGCAGGGGTAGATACTGAATGCCTCGTCTGATAGGGTGACCACGGGGAAAGGCTCCAAGTGCCGGCTATCGGTAACTGAAAGGCTCACCAATAATGCCAAGCCTGTCAGGCCACAACGGTGGTGCACAGACAGCAGAAGGGAGGCACCTCGTAGACTGTGCAGACATTTTCTTGCGGAAGGATTCCAGATGATTTCTTTGTGCAACTCGGCAATTGCGGAATAACAGAACATTTGCTAAGCATTTGTTTTTGGTGCCAATACGATCGCCGAACGAGAAACGTGCCCTCCGTTGCAGGCTGTCACTGTTGCGAAAGAATGGAGGGTGCCGAGAAACCCAGCGAGTACAGCATGGCAGTCTTATCACTTTCACATTTCACAAGCTAACAAGTCTAGAAGTCGCCTCAATGCTGTCATTCAACGGTCTTACATAGCTTCTAATTGTGCACTTGCCGCGGCAGGCTCAGAATTGGACCCGTTCATGCCCAGGACCTGTTTAAATTGCGACGCACCTTGAGCGCCGACGTACGTCTCATAGCCATAGCCGATTAAATTGCTGCCAAAACTCCCGTAAGAGCCTGATGCGGCGGCGCACGCGTTGATGACGGACGCCATGAACTGGGTTTGTTAACGAGCCGCGTGCAACTTCATGATTACCAGGTTCTGTTGACTCAGTGGGTACGTCTGCTGCCATACCAGCTGTCGTTTCATAGAGTCAGAGAAACCCTGCAGGCTGTTCTCGGTGCAAGCGACTGCACATAGCTCTCTGACACGGCTAGAGCAGAAATCACACTTCAGCAGCGAAGATACTTCGACTTCATCAGATAAGCATTCAACCGGTTTTGTTCCTTGCACCGGCGCCGTCAGCCAACAAGAAGGGCAGCAGGTAAATAAGTCGTGCGTATGCCAACGTCGACAGGCTATCGGTTTATTCCCTGGCATAGAGGAATTTCAATAACTTGTTGCGCAAACTTGGTAAAACCATCATACTCGCCTTGGTTTATACCCATATCAAGTCTGCTATAGATTGACAACAAATGCGGAGCAGCCAGCTATACTGCGGATTAGGCTGAAGCACATGGCCAGCACCCCACGCCTCGTAAAAGCAGACGTAGCAAGCGCCACAGACATCTAACTTATGGCTGGCAAGCTTGAGCGAGTACCATACCGGTGACTGCATACCCTGCTTGTTGCACGGTGAGCTTCGAACCCAGGTCTGAGCGGCACGGTGGAATACGACCAGTCGCGGACCTCAATGGCCTCGTCCGGGACAATATACGGAGGGATGTTGCCACCAACCATGCAAAGCACGGCTGAATTGGGCGCTTCAACGAACAGTTGAAATTGGAAGTGCTCTGACACCATGAAATTGTGAACTGTGTCATAGTAGAAAGCTTCGCAGCACAACACCGCGCCAAATTCGGGCGCACGTAGCCTGTGCCAGCGATGGGATGCTCTATCGGTCTCTGCAATTGCCGTACGCCGTGGCACATACATCCGATATACCGGCCAGTTGGATACGTCGGTCCAATCGTCATTCCCCGCTAGCAGCTTCTGGCAAAAGTCCCAAGCCATTTGGCATTCGGACGTCTGGCCCTCTGGCTGCTGTAGAGACGTACTCGTGAAATGCGACGCACATCGAGACGTTACGATGTGGTCCTCATAGCAGGCACTGCAAGCTCCAAACTTGCCCACGCGGTTCGAATATCTGAGCTGGAACCACGAAATATTGTCGCTGGTGGCCACGCCCACGCAGGCGCCTTTGCATCGGAGCAATGTGGCCCGTTGGACCCAGTGGTCACGGAAGATGGAAAAGTCATTTCGGCCTGTTGCGTCCTGGAGCACGACATGGATACGGGGCGAATCAAAGTCGCAGACGCGCTGAGCTTCGGCGGTATCGCGCTCGTGACCAAACTGAAGACTGAAAGGAGGTTGAGCTAGACAGTTTTGGTAGAAGACGGAGCAAATACCAAGACCCGGTGCCAAGGGCATATGATACCAGTTTTGCTCGGTGTCAGTCGCCGACCGGCTAGGGCTCTCTGGAGTTATGCCTTAGCTTAGATGAGGTATTGAAGGTTCGCCAAAGTAGGCTTTTTCATCTCACCTCCTCACATTATACATTTTAGTAGTTGATTTAGGACCTTTAGTTATCTTAACGATGATAAAAGAATTGAAAAATAGGGGTAGTTTGACGAGTCAAAGCGGCGAATTGGTTCAACTGGCAACAGCCGTATTAGAAAGGTGGGTGGTGGTGGCGTTGAGAGCGACCTCGAAGGGGTCAAATATGTTGCCACACAACTGTATCACTCGAGCTACTCTGATGTCCAGTCAAGAGTGTATCAGTGGCTCTTACCAACGGCGTCGGCAGCCGCCTGGAAGCCACCATGGCTGTGGTCAGTTTGGTTGCCCCTGGAGAAAACATTAGTCTGGATATGGGAGGGATCATTGCCGATTATCTTAATGCCGATTTCATCGAAGTCGTTGGACTGAAGGACAAGCGTGGAGACGAAGCCGGCGCGGGGGGCAGCCTGCAGCTCCATCTCGACGCACCCAAGAAGATGTACTTCTTGCTGGTAATCGTAGACACCGGAATACGCGCATCCATAGGGCAAACCAGTCCCTGCGAGCCATCATAGAACAATCGCGCTCGAAGTCGTCACAGGCACCCATAATGAAGTCACAGATCACAGCGTCTTTGCCGACGCCGCATCGGCCGCGCAGTCTAAGAAGGGCAACATCGAAGCGTTAGCAAAGCATTCCTCCAATCAGACCCTTACGACGCGGGCCGTCATTCATGAGAAAACCCACCTGTGGTGAGCGTGACGTTTGGCCCGATACACTAGAGACGGTTGCCAATAACAGCAGAAGAGCCGTAGGAAAGAAACGCGCACCATCTTTGCGGGTATAGGAAACGAAATAAACCGGAGAAAACCAGTGGTTTAACGAACTTATGAGTGTGTAAACGAGTGAACGCAAGAACTTGAGTCTTGCAATGATAGAGCGAGTGTAATCATAAAAAGCGAGAGTAGTTGGTCGTGGGCAAAGGGGGAAGTGCGTTACAATATCACCCGTGCCAAAAAATTCAACCAGCTATCCGGACTCTACTAACTAATCTATCGATAGCGGCTTATTTCTTTCCACGCTACGAAAGAGTGATTGGTACCTTCGTTCATGCACGTCGTTCCGTTTTGGCGTCGTTAAAATTGCGTGGCAAGGCTACTACAGCCACTCTCGTCTCTTCATTAGTGGCCGGATAGATAACTAGCCTTAGTTGTTATTAGTCTACGAAGTGTTTCTGCAAGTGAACCAACGGGCTGGGCTTCTAGTGACAAACACGTTTAATCGCCGAAAAGGGCAAGTTAGCATCGGGGCCTCGATGCAGAGGGCGCAACCAAGCACACAGCCACTGTTTTGAGGAGTCACATCAACAGCAGAGCGAAGGTGAAAATTGGTTATTGAATGTTTTACTTCTACTTTATATCGGACTTGCGCCAATCTGTAGGACTGCGTATTGAATGCAGCCAAATTTGCTGCCTCTCTGTCCACCACTTGACTTTTGTTAGCCCCGGGCAATACTTCGACCAACTCTCAACTGCTAACACACGCATAGCAATCAGCCCACATGCCTGTGCACTGCTCCCCGATCTGCGGATTCCATGTGGCAAAGTCGTGCTGCGAAATGTGGTCATACGATGTGATTTGATCGCACGTATTACCCTTATAGATATAGTGAAATTTATTGCAATTTTTGACCATGTTCGGCTGCGTGGGCTGTGGCGTTGGCACACCACTGCTACTCGGGGTTGGGGTGCCGCCGCCACCCATTACTCTGACGCAAGCATAAGCATCAGCCCACATACCTGTGCATTGCTCTCCGATTTTCGGATTCCAGGTCGCAAAATCATGCTGTGAGATATGATTATAAGACGTGATCTGGTCACAGGTGTTGCCCTTGGAGATGTAATGGAATTTGTTGCAATTTTTCACCATGTTTGGCTGAGTCGGCTGAGGTGTGGCGATACCGTTGCTCGTAGTGGTCTGGGTTGTCGTGCTACCAGGGGTGGATGTTGGCGTGCCAGGCACGCCCACGCAGTAGTAGTACTTCGCCCATAGCGAGGCGCAGTCGACCCCGACCGACGGATTCCATTTGATAAAGTCAGCCGATGAGAACGCGCCGCCATATTTAGTTGTGATCTTGTCGCACGTATCGCCAGGTTGCGCGAGATAGAAGGCTTTACAGTCCTTGGTGAGGCCCTCTTGAGTTGGGCGCGGCCCTGGCGGGGGTGTGGTGCCTGGTGTCGACGTGGGCGTGCCGGGTACGCCCACGCAGTAGTAACGTCGGCCACCCAACCTTCGGCCATACCCCACCTTCGGCCACACCAACGCGTCCACTCCTCCACCATAACCTCCTTCTTATAACCGCGATTATTCGTGCCATAATTCTTATTTTGCCTTCAAAATTAATATATATATTTATGATATAATCTAATTCTTAAGACCCTTTTAAAAATACTATTTTTAATATATTAAAAAATATAAATTATTAATAAATTATAATATATTAAAAAAAATTTTAATTAATCTTTTAAGATTAAATTTATAAAAAATAAATAATAAAGATAATAAAAGAGATTAAATAATATCTTTTAAAGATTTAAGAATAATATTTTTATAATTAAATTTTTATTTAAAATATTATTAATAATTTTTTTTTATAAATAAATTTATTAATTAATAAATAAGATAATTATCTCTTATAATAATTTTAAATTTATTAAAAAGAATTAAATATAAGATTTTTTAAGATATAATTTAAATATTAAAACTTTAAGAAATAAAAAATTTAATTTTTAATATAATGTAATTAATAAGTGAATTACACAGACAAGCAAGTCGCACACCTTCCCAGACCTTATAACCTTCAACCATTAATAATTTAACCATAATATAAGAAATTATTTAAAACTAATTAAAATTCTCTCCTTTAATATTTTCTATATTTATAATATAAATATATATATTATAATTAATCTTATTATAAATATTATATTAATAAGTATCCTTTTTAACTCTAGACTTATAACCATTATAAGCTTATATTTTATCCTTTATTTAACCATTTATATTTATTTAATTTAATAAATCCCTTATATCTTATATAAAAAGAGATCCTTTAATTTATAATTTAGTTTTTTTTACTTATTAATATTTATTAATTAATTTATTTATAATCTT